>JAQQSK010010732.1:0-12565 GCA_028658325.1 Potorous gilbertii | reverse complement strand
TTGGCAAGAAAAATGAACCTACAAATGTTCAGATTAAGTTTTAAATTGGGCATTGTTTTAGAATACTGAAATGAAATCAACCTTTAAATATGAATTTTTGCATCTGTTTTAGGAGGAAAAAGAACTTGTTTTAAAGTTTTTTTCATGATTGTTACCTAAAGGAGATGAAGTTATAGGAAGAACAAAACATTCTCTGGGTACTTGAGAAATAAGCTGGAATGTGGTTGAAACTAGTCCTGATTTCCCTGGCTATCTCCTTCTTCCAAATAGAAACCAAGTCCTGAGGCTTTTGAGCCTTTCACCTCTATATTTTTGCCCTAAGGGCTCTCTTTTCCTAATTGGCCGTGACTTCTCCTGGTGCTCTACTTTAGGCCTTCCCCAGCAAAGCTTTAGGTTGCCTATGACTTCTTAGCCATCTTCTTGAGATTGGGGGGGGCACCCTTGTATTCCCCTCTTCCATTTCCAAACCATGATCCAATCAACTCTGTCCTTGTTCCACGAAGGAATGTGTTGGTCTGCTCCCCTTTGCTCCACTTCCCAACCCTGGCCCCTGCTCCCCTATCAGAATGCCAGCTAAGTATTTGTATCTTTAGCATTTAGAATAGTACTTAACACATTTAATTTACACATAATTTAATTCAATTAACATATAATATATGCTTAGCAGTTTTTTTCATTAATTTATTTACCTCTTACTATAAATTTTGTGAAGATAATCCCAGAGAAAAAGTCTAACCTTTAATTTTTCCCTGCTTTCTCAGTTTAGGAGGAAGAGTGCTAGATGTGCGCCCAGGAATACTTAGGTCAGAACTGTTGTTCGGTCTTTTAGACTCTGTGACTCCATTTGAGGTTATCTTGGCAAACAAGGTTAAGTGACTTGCCCAGGGTCACACAGCTAGGAAGTGTCTGAGGCCTGATTTGAATTCCAGAAGATGAGTCTTCCTGCCTTCAAGGCCAGCACCCTATGCACTGAGCCACCTAACTACCCTAGTTACCCCTTCCAATACATAGTAACTGTGTGACCATACACAGTTGTCTTGCCCTCTTTGTACCCCAATTTCCTTATCTATAAAATAAACATGATAACACAGGAGGTACTTGTATCACAGGGCTATTGTGAGGCAGAAATGAGATGATGTTTGTAATGTGCTTTGGAAACTTCTATATAAATATTATCATTTATTTTCTATCACTATTTCATTATGAATTAATATAATGTAACATATGCAGTCATCATTTGGACAGGAGTAATTGTAAGATACTACATCTAAACAACTCTGATATCCTGTTTGCAGGCCTGTTTCTCAGAAGTATTAATTTTACTCCTCAGTGAACACGGAGCTCCATATATAGAGAGAACCCAGGGACTCCTGCTTATATTTGAGACTGCAACTAAGTTATGTTTGACATTATTCAAGTGAAAATGTGTTCTGTTTGACTTTTTGGAGTGCAACTGAATTCCACTCAAAATATCAAGCACAACTGAGTTAAAATCCAAGAAGCTGAGTGTAATTCAATTGCTTCCCAAATTGAATGCTTGCAGTCTCAAAATGAGAGACAGCTGGACAAATGAAGGCACAAGACATTTGCCCCCAGAAATTTGCATGGAGAATTTCTCCAAGCAATTCAATTGTGCGTAGGGAAAAGGGCTCTGATTTGGCCTTTGAACAATCAAGTTTGATGCACAAGTGGAGTGTCAACGGTGTATGTTGCTGGAGTAGAGTGTGGAGAAATAAATGCCCAAGATGAATTCTGATTGTCTGGACTTTCTCCCCCCAGGGACTACATAAAGGCTTTTGCTCAGCATAGGGCCACTTAAGGACCCTTCAGTTTAGTGGATAAATATTTTGGAGTCTTCAAGACCAGGGTTCAGTAGTTACCTCTAACATCAAGCTATGGGACTTCTGGTAGGGCATTTAACAGTCAGAGAGTTAAGTCTCTAAGGGAATAAATTTCAGGTGAATTACAGACTTGCATCAGTGAAAACCTGAAGAATTAGTAATCCAGACCTCCTCCCAATTCCATTTGGAAAAAGCCATTTCTGTTGCTAAATTTCACTACTTTGTGAATTTCACTATTTTGTAAAAATCCTTCATTTTTTTCCTGTCCACTGTTATATTTTCTTTTTCTTTGTTCTACTATGTGGATGGATGTACTTAGTATAGTCAAAAGATTTTGTGGTAAATGGTATTTTCATTCTAGTGTTTTGAATTCTGCACTGGAAAGAGCTCAGAAGACTTGGGTTTGAGTCCCAGTTCTGATGCTTGCTGCATCTGGAACCTTGGGAAAATTCCTTCTCTCAAGCCTCAGTTTCCTTATATGTAGAAGAAGAGGCTTGAATTAGAGGACAAGCTATTTTCCAGGTGAAAAATCTATTCTTCCGTCATGGGGGGAGGGGTGGTTTGAGCACTGACCCTCTGGGGGGAAAATGTTTGAATTTTAATTCGTAATTTATTATTAACATTTTCTCCATCACTTCAAGTTGAGACAATCAGCAGAATAAATCAAGCATGATTTGCAGCATTTGCTGATTTCCAAGGTATAAATTCTTGCCCTGAAATTTTAACAAGCAGTTCTTGTGAGTTGGTTGGTACTAGCCCTATTTGTGGTTTGGCCCCTCCATGATAACAGGGACTGTGTCCATGTGACACTGAAATCCAGGGTCCTACACTTGCAGAAATGACCTGTCAGAAGGAACAGTAGGTGATCTCTGGCCAGCCCTGACCACTTTCCATTTCAGCTCGCACTTATTAAGCACTGACTGTTGGCACAGTTCTTTATCAGGTATCGTCAATAATAGCTCAGTGGGGAAGAAGAACCTCACAGAGGAGATAAGCAGGGAAAAATCCTTAGATGAAATAAATGTAAAAAGTATGTATGGGTATTTCTATTGAGGGAAGGAATTTAGAGTAAGAGAAAAATCTTTTGTCACAGTTTGTCTTGCATATGGGCCATCTTCCAGAGAGAGGAGAAGTTGAGCCCAGCTCTGGTGAATGAGAACCTTGGCTTTGAGAATGAATATGCTGGTCCTGTCACCACTGCCCAAATCACTTTGAGACACATTCTATGTCCTGCCTCCCAAACAGGTCTTGGCTTTGACCATGGAACCCATTACATCCTTGGAAAACACATATGACACAGAAGTTCTTGTCTTTCCCAATCCCATCCAACCAAGTAAACAGAACCATGTAAAACAACACAAGGATACAGAAATCCTGGGCAACCACAGCAAAAGCCACAGTAAGGGCCTTGATAGCTGTACACTTTTTGATGAAGGGGAACTCCTTCCAGCGACTAGCCTAGTTTAACAAGGGGATACCAATGCTGAAAGCAACCTAGAGTTGACTTCAATTCCTGTTACATTTGAGTGAAATTGCTGATGCTTATACCTGATATTCAGCTTCAATTGAGCATCTCTCCATAATTGTTGGTAACATCTTTATGAGGAGCTACAGTGGCATGTGAATTACTTGGGACAAGCAAGCAATCTTTATGCTATGATGTCATTTGCTGATGGCAGGTGTCACACCTGTATACTTCTAATACAACTAAACTGATTCGCAAATCTAATGTGGTCATTACCAAATCTTAATCTAGACCAAGCTTCTGTCACCATCTTTACTTTGCTATCTATCTAGTGAGTGCTGGATTTTGCGACATGTCTCTCATTGCTGTATTTAACTTTTTTTTTTTAAAGAAAATTCAGGTTTGTTTCTTAAGAATGGCCAGTATTCCAAGGAAACATGCAAAAATGGAAGCTCTTAAAGATCTTGATGTGAGGACCACAAGAATTTCAAGGATCATTCAAGACCACCACAACCTGATCCCATTTATATCAAAACAGGATAGTGAAATTGAGGTAATATCAAGAGCTGACAAACTTTTTTGTTGGGAAATAACCCAATCAATCCTCCAAAAACATGGCAGAAACCTTCAGAAAGACCTGGCAGCTGGAAGGTCAGAAGAAGAACTTCTAACGATGAGCATGAGGAAGAAACACTTGTCTTGGTCAAGACAATGCAAAGACTTAACTACTTAAGATTTGGAAAAAAATGTAATTTTGATTAATGAAATTCCCATTTTCATTCCAATCTATGCCAAAATCATTGATAGAAATCCTGGTGAGTCTGGAAGATCTGGGCTCCTTCATTAGATTATAAAACATTCACCATTCAAAAAGTTTGGAGGATTTTCCAAAACTTTCAGGGGGCTATGGGGTTCTTGTCCTCATCAAGGAAGGAACGATGCCCTCTCAGAAATGTATTGATCTATTTAGAAGCAGAATTATTTCTGAATTACAGGAATTCCCAAGTGGAGGTAGAATGCTGCAGTACAGCCTTGTATCATACAACAACAAGTTGGATAATTGATTCAAACAATAAACATGCTTCAGTGGCCTGGGAACTTGCCTGATTTTAACTTTATTGAAAATCTATGAGCTCCAAGGGCAGCTAAATGGCACTTCAGTGGATACAGCGTCATCCCAGGAGTCAGGATGGTGTGAGTTCAAATTTGACCTCAGATATGTCCTAGCTATGTGACTCTGGGCAAGTCACTTATCCCTTTTTGCCTCAGTTTCCTCATCTGTAAAATGAGCTGGAGAAGGAAATGGCAAAACCACTCTAATATCTTTGCCAAGAAAACCTCAAAATGGGGTCATGGAGAATCAAACATGACTGAAAATGACTGAACAACAAATGGATTCTAATCAAGACTAGACTTGGGAAAATGGACTGTTCATCAAAGTTATACTCAACATCCAACATGGTCAAAGTATGATTTCATGAGGAAGAATTAAAGATGTCAAAATCTTTTGAAACAAGAGATTGTAGAAGAAAGGAAGTCTGCAACACATGCGCACACACATAACTTGTTTGGATTATTGTGTGTCATTAAATTGTCTGTCACAAATTAACTTTGTCCCAGTTCATTTGCATAACATTGTAAGTCTTGATCTGATTCTCAAAACAATTGGATTCTTTGAAATCAAGATGTGGTCTCTCATTTATGGTTGGCAAAGGTGAAGGCCAGTAAAAAGGTTGTTGATGTTGTGAGCTGGTGACTTTGGAATGATCTTTCCAGGTAGATGTTGGAGTCAGACAGTTACTCCTTTGCTCCATTAATTAGCATGTGCTGAAATGCCAGCTATCTGATTTCTTATGTTTCAGCTAGAGTCTCAGGCAACGTACAGACACAACCTGAGACAAACTTTCATCTTACAGCTGCTATTTTGATGAACAGGAACTCTCTAGCTAACAAGCCTTTCAAAGTTTCTGTGGGTCTGAAGGTGACTAGCTGTTTTTTATTCCTAGCACTGACCAAACAAGGAGAAATGGGATTAAATTTCAATAGGAGTGATTTAGCCTAGACACTTGCAGTTATGAAGAATTTCTGATGGTCTACTTTGTAGGGCACTGAAGTTCAGCCCGCATATGTTATGAGGTAACTAAGGAATGGTTCTCTCTGGAAGTGGTCATTACAGGCTGTCTGGGAGGTGAACTCTGTGTCTCTGAGCTGCCCTGAGTGTCTACCAGCTTATGTTGTCTAGAATTTCCAAGTTTTTATTAAAGTCAATTTCACTGCCACCACTCGATGGTGTGATCACAGTGTGACGTTGTTCTGTTGAATATCTCACCGGAGGGTTCTTTACTGAGGTTTGAAAGCGAATCAGCCATTGGAGGCTTCATATAGTCCCCATGTATTAAGGGACATTAGTAACTTGCTTGTTTCTGGGCCCATGGAGTCCATGGAGTAGAGGGTATTGGTTGCACCCTTATATAAAGTAACAAGGATTCGACTTCTGGTAGATTAGGAATTGTTTCAGGGTGATGCAAGTCTTAGTCTCCTCCACCTTTGGTGAATCTTTCTATTAACCATATCCCCCACCAACCAAGTTCAGCCCACTGTTCTCCCATCCAATTCCTACTTCTCCCAACTAAGATAGAGGGGATGAACATAATTTTTTCTGTGACAGATTAAGAGATGAAGGGTGAAGCCATTCCCATTGGCTCCCTCCCCCTCCCACTCCCCAAACACCCCATAGTACCTACCCTGTCTCCCAAGGTTCAAGTTGGGCAGCTCTGTTCTGCCAACATGGAAGGGCAACAATGGCCCGGCAAGGGGAGCAAGAGTAAAAGATTTTCCTATTTACAAAAATCTCTTGAGAGTATCCGTAGGAATGACAACACACTGAAAGGTGTTTTCTGCACCCCCTCTGGAGAAGCAGAGTTCAGGTGATACAAAACAAATAAGATTGGTTTCTAAATGTAAGCACTTGGCTTTGAATCCCATTTCTGTGCTTTGGTGTAATGTCAGGTACGTAATTTAGGGCCGAATATTTAGAACTCGAAAGGGACCTTTGGGGTCATTGTATTAGATTGCTGTGTTTTACAGAGTAGGAAGTTGAGGTCTAGAAAATTTAAGTGATTTGCTTAGTATCACACAATTGGTAAATGGTAGAGCAGGGATGGGAAGCCAAGTCCTCTGACTCTATCTAGTCTTCTTTTCGTTGCACCAGATTGCCACTGAGGCTCAAGCTCCCTCCTCCAGAAAATGAGGAGGATTTACCAGATGACTTCTAAGTGCCATCCCAGCTCCAGAGCCGAGTTGCACCAGGTATAGAATGACACCCGTCTTGGAGATGCTTGGTGCTAGCCTAAGGCAATAGTCTGGAGGATTCTATTCTGGAGAAATCTTAGCTTCTCAAGAGTTTTCCCTTCCTCTGGAATATGGTGTTTTTAGGTGGTTTCAACAGAGCTTCAATGTATTATTTAAGTGAGTAAACAAGAATGTTTCATGAGGATCACTGATCAAAGCTTAACGTATTCTCCATACCAATTCAAATTTTATCGATATGATTTTCGTGTATTTGACTTGAATTAAAAAAACTTACTAAAATCAAATTTTTAATATTAATTTCTTTCCTGAGCCAACTTACTTCATGAAGATGGACTTCAAAGATGAATCTCTCCTCTCTCTTTCTGTCTCTGCAAACACCAACAATATTAGGACATAGGACCCTTGGGTTTGCATTACTTTTTTATATCAAATGTCCATTGGCATCTTTGCTGTTATATAAATATTTCATATGTAATTTTTTTGGAAGATTCATAGTAAAGTCTTCCACAGAAGTAAAACCTGGGAAAACTTTTCATCAACTACCTTTTTAAATTATCTTATTCTGCTTCAAGTCACTTTCTGAAAGAAATAAAACCCCAGATCTTTTTAAATTATCATTTTAAAATAATATTTTTTCCAAAGCTGGTATACTTTTTTAGTAAAAACAATCTATTTTACAAACACAGAATTTACAAGACAGACTGGGCAAACAATCACCAGTTATAAAAGCTATATATGGTCATCAGATTCTAACTTTTAACAAGATCCTGGGGAATTTGTTAACTTCCCTCCCCTACCAAATATCTCAGATGATGAAGACAGACTCACTTTCTAAACTGTTGAGTGTACATTAACTACCTTGTTTGAATCTAGAGTACTTCTCTAAAAGATTTAACAGTACCCCTTTCTTAGGACCTCATGTAAAGTACAAATCTTCTTGAGAGGGATAGCTGATTGTCACTTCCACCTTGGTTGTCAATTACTTTCTCACAAAAAAGGAACCCTGAAGGACATGGGAGTATTGGGGAGGAGGCTGGGTGTTTGGAATGGAGCAGAAGGGCAAAAAAAGGATAGGACATAGTACCAAAACATGGAGTAATGGGAGAAGGGAATAGAAAGGACAGAATAAAAAGGAGGAAGGATGATGATGTTGAAGACCAAGATGGAGTGTGCTGCAAAGGTGCTCAGTATTTAATCACTCCTTCCATTATGGAAACATGTCAGTATATGTAGAAAAGTATTTGGAAAAGAAAATCGTCTTCATTGAATGGTAAAAGCCAGAGGTGGGAAATTCAGGCCAAGTTGATGAAGAGTTAGAAATAGAACAGCATGGTGGCAGCAGGGGTTGGGAAGGCAGATATTCTGAATGACCATTTGTTACACTGGAATTCCACTTTTTAAAGGAGCAAAGACAGAGGATGACGAACTGATACACTTAGCAAAGTATGATAATGTAACTATTTTATTAATATCCTCTTGGGGTCCTACGACTCAGTATTTCCCACCCATACTTTCTTCTTTCAGTAAACCATTGGAGAAACAAAAGGAAAACCCTTATACAACACCACCCCCCCATATAATACCCAGCCTGTTCCGTCATGCCCATTGATTGTTTAGATTGCTTCCCTAACAATATAAATGTTCCCTTAATTTCATCTTCTCAGCTCACTTGTCCCTATTAATTTATAAAAATCTAGATTTCTTTGTGGATGGTTCTATAGTACATCCAGTTCCATGGCACTGTCTCCCATTCTGACATGTTGTTGGTCCTGTCAAATCTCTGTGGGAGATTTTGGTGCTGAAATGATTGAGTAGCAAATGCTTTCAGTGGCAGGGATAGGATAATGAGATGACTCCACTTGAAACTTTTCCCACTAGAGAAACTCAGAACTTGGGGAAGTGGTGAATCAAAATATCTTATCCTTTTCATTAGTGATTTGAAAAGGGAAAAAATAGCCAACTCCCAAGCCAACCAAATGCGAGTGGAGGACCATTGGTTTTCTATAGTGAATTCTTCCCTAAGTGGTTTTATCGTTGTCTTTTTCAATAACTCAGAAGTTGACCTCTGCTGAGAAGAGCAACCATTCATCTTGCTCATGGCTTTGTGTCGTTGCTTTGGGGCTGTCCCTAGCTTTTCTCCTTAAAAAGATAGGGCAATTTAATACCTCTGACTTTTCAATGATAACTTTCCTAAGTGCATGAGTCAAATGGAGAGGAATAAAAGGAAAGAAGAAAAAGGCCTTGCCTCCCCAAAGATGGGGAAACCACATGATTACATTCATTTCCTCTTGTATCTCTAAAATGCAGGAGCCCAAATGAAAGCTCATTTTTCTGGGAAGTCACCTCTTTGTCTTGTTGCTTCTCCCTCCGTTTTCTGGAGTGGTCTGGTGAATGTGTCCCGCCCCCACCTTGTAGCAACAATAACAGGCAACATTTTTTGGTCCATTATCTGCTTTCAGGGTACTGTAAAAATGAGCTAGAATCACTTGGAGGCAGGTATTTCAAAGTCATGGCTCCACAGTTTCATTAAAGTAAATAGCACTAATGAAATAATATTTGTATGGACATAAGTACAAATATTTTGTCAATTAGCAAAGAAATGGAATCAAAGGAAAATGAAAATATGAGTCCCTGACCAAGTCAAGGAAGTTATATGGAAATCTTAATATGAATAGAGGAGATCGGGCTACAGAGAGGTGACTTGGCACAGTGCAAAGAAAGCTGGATTTGGAATCAGGAAATCTGGGCTCAAATCTTATGGTTCTTCTGCCAGTTAATATCTGTGTGACAGTGGGTAATTGACTTACCCTCTGTGAGCCTCAGCTATCTCATCTATAAAATGGGTATGATACATACATTAGCTTCTTTCTGTGGCTGTTGTGAGGATTGCATGAGATGACATATACAGATAGTGATTTGTTACTGTGCAGTGCTATGACATTGAAGTCATTAAAGTTAAGTTTCAAGGCAACAAGTGGAAATTAATGGTTGTAGTTCATAACTTAGCATAATAATGGCAGCTCTTTATATAGCACTTGAAAGTTTGCCCAAAGTCTGCTGTCATTATCTCATTTTGTAGAGGATAAAACTGAGACTTAAAAGTGAGTTCTTCATGGTTGACCAAAGTAAGTGCCAGAGATGTAGTGTGAAGCCAAGTCTTTGTGACTCTAAATCACACCATACTGCCTCTCTAGAAAAAGAACATGAAATAAATTCTAACTGTGCAGTTGAAATAATATATTGATTTCATGCATTGTGTGATTATAGTCCTTTATTACCTAAAGAGATCGTAAGTGTTAGAATAATCTTGGTAACAAAGGTATCTAGCTGCATTGGCTTTGTTCTTATTGAACCATATGTGTATTTGGATAATTGAACTCTATTCAACTAAATTTGACCCAGTTCCATGTACATGGATTAAGTACCTACTGTATACCGACTGTTTATGGGGAAAATGACAGTGCTACAGTTCTTGCCGTCAAGGAGAAGCTGTCCCTGGGGCCTCATCGATGAGTAGAGAGTAGATGGTAAAGGAAGGGGTAAAGGAGAGATCCAACCTGAGTACTCCAGGACATTTTGGGCAGGAAGAGGCAATTGTTAGAGAATTGTTCTCTTAGACATTACTGTGACTGGAAAGAAAAGAGGAGGACAGTGAGAGAATGATGACACCAAGTAAGAGGAAGTCTCACTAGGCAGAATTTGTTGGCCATATTGAATTTCAGTGGACTTAAGAATGGTATTCCTTTTTTCTACCAAGCACTGTATTTTACTTCAGAATCTTGTACCACCTGTAATTTCTCAACAACTTATCTCTTTCACCTTACCTTACCAATTTCTTTTTTCTCCCCGTCTTCCTCTTTCCATTTTTCCCCTTTCCATTTTTTCTTTCTTTTTTTATATCCTTCCATTTTTCTTTCCTTTTTTATCTCTTTCCATTTTTTCTTTCCTTTTTAATCTCCTTCCATTTTTTCCTCCTCCCACTTTTTCCTCCTCTCACTTTTTCCTCCTCCTACTTTTTTCTCCACCTATTTTCCTTCCTCTTCCCCTTCTTTCTCCTCCTCCTCTTTTTCCTCCTCCTCCTCCATTTTTTCCTTCTCCAGTGCCATACTTCTCTTCAGCCTGACTTCTTCCTCTTGTTTATGTCCTGCCTCTTCTTTGGCTCCTGCTTCCCCTTCTGTAGTCTTTTCCTTCTGTGCATAGTATTCCCCTGCTCTAGTACTGTTCAACTCAAGTTCTTTCCATATTCCAATATTCTATCCTTCAGTTGCCTTTCTTCTTGTGCAGCAGGAATTTTCTCCTTCAGCTCAAATTCTTTTCCAGTTCCAGTGTCTTCCTTCATCTCAGGATCTTCTACATTAATATGCTTGTCTTTTAGCTTTAATTTATGACAACTCTAATTGTTAGGAATTTCTCCCCATCCCATCCCATACCACACCCCAGATATCAGGCCTAATTTAGTCTCTTTGCAGCTTCTACCCAGCTCCTGATTCTACCCTCTGGGTCCAAACAGAATAAAGCCAATTTAACTGTCTTGTCCATCAAAGCTCTTCAAATAATTGAACACGTGCTCTTTTGTCCCCTAACCCTCCCTCTGCTTCCCTAGTCTAGGGTAACCTTGCCTAGTTCCCTCAGCTGGACCTCATACCACAGAGACTCCAGGGAATTTGCCATCCTAATTTGCCCTGTTTGGATCCTTGCCAGTTTAACAATGTTCTTACTCTGGTGCCTTGGGCTGAACATGTTGTTACAGATGAGGTTGGATAAGGGCAGAATAGAGTGAGACTTCATTTTTAATGAGATGCAGGTGGCATTAGCTCATGTGGCTAAGATGTGACTTTGCAGGCTCATATTGAGCTGGCATCTACTAAAAGCTTGAAATCTCTTTAAGAACAACTGCTACCTAACCTTACTGCCTCACTCATTCCTTACTGGTGAAGTTGAAATTTTGTTGAATTTTATCAAGAGTGTGGGACCTCCCTGGGCCACATTTTACTCATCTGTTAAATGAGATGAGGGCTTGTATTGAGTGTCCAGTGAGACCTTTCTAGTTCTACATCTAAGTTTGCATGAAATCTAAAAAGTGGCTGTTTGGTCATTTAGAGTTAGTAGGATATAGAAAAAATAGGAGATCATTTTACTTCCATCTTAATATGGTTCCAGGATCTCCTGAGTGTATATACTGTACATTGACAACCTTCTCTCTCCTTTTCTTATCTAGTCTTCCTTCAAGGTTCAGCTTCAATCTCCAGTTTCTTTGAGGGTTGCCTTAATCCCTGCCCCCTCCTCCTTCTCCCTTGTCAGATGTTCCCAGAGCTCTTTGTCACATCTTGCTTTTGCTTCCTTCATTACTTACTTTGTGCTATACCTTTTCTTCCCAAATTTACTTCTATTGTTTTTTTTTTTGCTATTACACATAATGAAACAAATAGATTTGGAGCACATGCAGGATTTTACTTCTCATTGACCTCGTTGGGTCATAAACTTGGGAATACAATTCCTGAGTCAAAATATATGAATGGTTTATGTACTATATGTTTTCATATACAGAGTTTACCACCTTCCCCCCTCCTCATCTTCCCCTACCCTAATGGAAACTGTGAGGGCAAGGATTGTCAACTTGATTTATGGTGACCTTAGCACATGCCAGAATACCTTGTGCAGCTTTCACTTGAATCTATGCCTTCTTATTCTGTCTAACCCTAATCTGTATGCTCTCATAATCTCCCATTCTTGTTTAATTCACTACCTACCTTTCTGTGGGTTTTGAAACGGGAATTCATAAGTACCAGTATAAAATCCTTCTGTAACATACTTTGAAGATGAACATATCCTCTGAAACCATGTTGTTTAGGGCAGTAGCACCACTCCACTTAGTAAGGAAATCACTGATTTTCTTGCTAACGATGTTTTCTAGGCTTCTTCGATGTCCATCTTGTGGCAACTGCTC
>JAQQSK010010731.1:0-12565 GCA_028658325.1 Potorous gilbertii | reverse complement strand
GCAAAAGCTCACTGAAGAAAATAGTTCTTTCAAAATTAGAATGGAACAGATGGAGGCCAATGACTTTCTGAGAAACCAAGAAATCACAAAACAAAACCAAAAGAATGACAAAATGGAAGATAATGTGAAATATCTCATGGGAAAATATGTGAACTTAAAGAAAATTCTTAGCTTTTCTTTTTCAAGGAGTGAGGTGGGGAGTCTCAGTTGCTTTGTTCATAAAACCTGGACCCCTTCCTACCTTTTCAATCTTTTTTGACTTGACTCCTTTCCACCATGTATTCTATGATCCAGCTACATGCTCCATCTTGCTCTTCCTTCCATATCACATGCCACCTCCCAATCTGACATCTTTGCCCTGGATGTCCCACATTTCTGAAATGCTTTCCCTCCTCACCAGTGTCTCAGCAATTCCTGAGTTTCTTCAAGACTTAGCTCAAATTCCACTTTCTACGGGAGGTCCCTCCTCATTCAGTACCTTTCCTCTGAGATTACTTTTTATTTATATAGAGTTTTTTATGTGTCTGGCTGTTTGCACAGTGTCTCTCCCATTAGCATCTGAGCTTCTTGAGGGCAGAGTATTTGCCTTTCTTTGTACATCAACGCTTAACACTACCCCTAGAACATAATGAGTACAATAAATGCTTGTTGACTGACTAGTTTAGGGGGAGGATTTGATTACCACCACAAGTCTTTGCTTATACTCTTCTTACTTCCTCTAGGAAGTCTACTCCTTTTCTTTCTCACTATCCAAATCTTTCCCCTCTTTCAATGTGCTATCAAATCCCACTTCCTCTGAAAGACTTCACTTCTCCAAGGTCCACTAATCTGTCCGCTTGCTGAACTATCACTATAGTTGCCCCTCCATTATTTCCAAAGATCGCTAATTTAATGAAAGTGATCTCTCCACCTAGGCAGATTGTAACCCCTCCTCAAGTAGACTAGTTCATGAATTGCTATGACCCAAAATATATTTATTACTGAACAAACTTCTGAGAATGAGCCTCTGCCAACTTACTTAGTCCTCAGAGGACAGTCATTGAGTGTGTTGCCAGTATGGTAATTATAGCCTTTTCATCTAGATTGGACTTGGGTGGGTTTTTGTGCTAGTGACATAACCTTTAAGAATCCAGAAATTCTAGTCATGATAAGGCATCATCACAAAGGATTAATGATCTGAGCTACATAAATCAACATTGGATTATACTACCTTGTAGCCTTCTGTAATAAATAATAACTTCCATTTACATAGCATGATTTCTCCAACAATTCAGGGAGGCAGGCAGTTAAGCCACTATTTATTAAATACTTATTTCTATGTCAGAGTCCTCATGCTAGGTATGCAAAAGCAAAGGTAGAAAATATGATGAGCATAAAAAGATCATGGGATTTAGAATCAAAAACATTGTTAAGGGTTCAAAAATGATTTTATTTTATTTTTTTGTTAAATTAATTTGTTTTCAATTTTCAACAATCACTTCAATATGTCTTAAATTTTCTCCCCCTCCCTTTCCCTCTCTCCCTGAGATGGTGCAATCTTATATGGGTTCTACATGTACATTTTTATTAAACATATTTTCACGTTAGTCATGTTGCATAGATGAATTAAAATGAATGGGAAAAACCATAAGAAAAAAATAAAACATAACAAAAGAGACAATAGCCTGCTTCATTCTGCGTTCTGATCCATAGTTCTTTCTCTGGATGTGGATGGCATTTTGCCTCAAAAGTCCTTTGGGAGTATTTTAGGTTCTTGCATTGCTGTGAGGGCTAAATCTACCAGAAAAATTCCTCACTCACTGTGGTTGTTGCTGTGTACAAAGTTCTCCTGGTTCTGCTCCTTTCACTCAGTATCAGTTCATATAAGTCCTTCCAGGCCTCTCTGAAGTCTTCCTGTCCAACATTTCTTATAGCACAATAGTATTCCATTATATTCATATACTACAACTTGTTCAGCCATTCCCCAATTGATGGCCATCCCCTCAATTTCCAGTTCTTGACCACCACAAAGAGAGCTAGTATGAACATTTTGATATGTGTGGGACCCTTTCCCATTTTTTTATCTCTTTGAGATACAGTCCTAGAAACGACATTGCTGGATCAAAGAGTATGCACATTTTTGTGGCCCTTTGGGCATAGTTCCAAACGCTCTCCAGAATGATTAGATCAGCTCACAGTGCCACCAGCAGTGAATTAGTGTTCCAACTCTCCCACATCTTCTCCAACATTTCTCATCTTCCTCTTTTGTCATATTAGTCGATCTGATAGGTGTGATGTGGTACCTCAGAGTTGTTTTGATGTGCATCCCTCTAATCAATAGTGATTTAGAGCATTTTTTCATAGCTTTAATTTCTTCCTCTGAAAACTGTCTATTCATATCCTTTGACCATTTATCAATTGGGGAATGACTTGTATTCTTGTAAATTTGACTCAGTTCTCTCTGTATTTTAGAAATGAGACGTTTATCAGAGACACTGGTTGGAAAAATTCTTTCCCAGTTTTCTGTTTCCCTCCTAATCTTAGTTGCATTGGGTTTGTGCAAAAACTTTTCAATTTAATGTAATCAAAATTATCCATTTTGCACATGTTCTAAGTCTGAAGAAAAGGAAAAGTAGCCCTGCCCTCAAAAAACTTATGTTCCACTGTCGGACATGGCGTGTACATAAGTAGACTTATATACAATACATACACAGGTAATCATAAGAGAAGACAGTGCTAACACCTAGGAGAGGGGAGTTCAGAAAGACTGCAGAGGATGGTGTTTGGACTGAGTCATGAAGGATGCCAGGAATTTGTGTCATGATGAGATCTAACATTAAGGAGGAAGACTTGATTTCTGCTGCTTCCTCCATCCCTTGCTAGTCCTGTGAGTGTTGGCATAGAGTTTGGATGAGTCTCAGTTTCCTTGCCTACAAAATGGGGATAAAAATTGCCCTGCTAAGAAAGCAGAATATAAAATCTTAAAGCCCTTTATAAATGAGGTGTCAACATGATGACTTTAAGAAAGGAGCTGGCTAGAGAGACCAATAAGGAAGGAGATGAGATTCAGTTTCTTACTAGGGCAAAGAAAGCTTTTCAAATATAAAATGCATACTGCCTTTGCTGAAAAATCATTCTCAAGTGTTGTAGCTGTCATAGCTAAATGCCAAACTGAAGCACAAGAGGGAAAAATGGGCAAATTCATTAAAAGCACTTCTGTTTACATTTTCATCATTAATGTTAATTTTTTTCTTTAAAGTCAGACATTTCACTTTAATTAAAGCTATTTGCAGACTTTGAGTAAACGAAGATGGAATTGATTTTCCCAATATGTTTGATTCTTGTGTTCCTGAAATTTCAAGCAGTGACCTAGTCTTTCTGCAAGTACTTTGTGCTAACACCTGTAATGAAGGTAGAAGGTCTTAATTAAGCTAACAGCCAAATATGTTGTGATTATTCTTCACAATAGCAGTCTGGGCACAACCCTAATTCTCCAATTTGTTGGGTGTTCTTTCTGTGGCAGTTGTTAGGCAGTGTTGTGCTGTCCTGACTTTTTCAAGAAGGTTAAGGTGGACCTAAAAGACACAACAGAAAGAATTTAGGTACTGGGGACATCAGATCTTTAATCTAGTTCCCCATTCCTTGAGGACATAGTGGTGAGGAAAAAAAAATATGTATATGTATACCTGTATACATATATAAACATACATATATATGGATGTGTGATGTGAATGCATATGCATTGTATAGGTATATACATACAGATCTTGAATATGTTTATGCCTATGTGTATACCTACATTTATGTGTGTGTTGTAAATATGTGTTCATATATTCATTGTATATATGTGTGCTATGGATATGTGCATATTCATGTATATGTGCAATTATGTAATGTGAAATATATTTATGTATATATATGTACACAGATACATTTCTTTTGCATATATACACTATATTCACATTTAGGTATAGGTATATACATAACATAGCATATTGTGTATATGTATATATATATGTGTGTGTGTGTATATCTAATATATATATATATATATATATATATATATTTTGTGTGTGTATATGTGTGTATGTGTGTGTGTGTGTGTGTGTGTGTGTGTGTGTATTCCCAACCTCCTCTTTTCAGATGGTCCTTTAATTTCTTCTTTTTAGCCAGTGGACAATTACCACAAACAGTGATAAATCAAAGGAAACGTATGTGACATGCTGGACAGGCCACCCCCATCCTGCCAAATAACACTTCTAAATAACATGATCAGCGGTAGACTCCATGAACTGACAGGAGCCTACAGTCCAGGTCAAATGAAGCATTGTGCAATTACAGTAAAAAAGCACTTTATTGTGTTTGGGGTTCCATTATGCTTCAGATGACATGATGTGATGCCTCAAGCAGAGTCGGCTATATTCCAGTCTAGTTCTCAGTACACCACAGAATTCTTCTTTCATGGGCCTTTGACTCATCTTTGAGTCAAATGAGGTCCACTTGAACTACCAGCATTCATGGACCAGCTGTCATGGAGAAGTTTCACAGTTATTGTGGGTTACTTACTACACTGCTGCTGCTATTGCTTCCACTAATACTACTAGTAATAAATAAATAAGTGATATTTATAAAGTGTTTTAACGTTTACAAAGTGCTTTACATGCACATTCATTTGATCCACACAATGACCCTATGGAGTAAGTGTTATAGACATCATCCCTATTTTTTAGATAAAGAAACTGAATCTTAGAGAGGTTGTGACTTACTTAGGGTCATATAGGTAGCAAATATTTGAGTTAGGATTTTAATGTTGGTATTCCTAGGCAATTCTATAAAGTTATAAAGTGTCAGAGAAAATGGTAATAAGCATTGGTAGATGGAGTTCCTTAGGCCATGTCAATGAAATGACAAATTCCCCCTCAAAAATAATCACAGGCCCCCAGCATAGTGGATAGAGACCTGGCCTTGTAGTCAAGAAGATTTGGATTCAAATCTTTCCTCAGAAACATGCCACATGTGGGGTGTAGACAGGTCCCCTCACCTCCTCCTGCCTCAGATGTTTCTCTAAGACTATATTGCAGAGCAGGGACTGATCACCATTGGTAAAGGGAGAGACCTCCTAGAGAGTCCCCGACACCAGTGAAATAACAGGTCTGGACAAAAAAGAAGAAAAAAATCTTCAAGTCTTAGCACTCCAGCCACTTAAGTGTGGTGCTCATCTGGTGTATCTGCCACCACAATGGGCACAATGACTTCCTTCAGTGGGCATCTAGTGCTGATTTCTTTATCGTAACTTCTGTGCCTCTTGGAATGAACATTCCTTGGGACTGAAGAGGGGGAAATATTGATAAGTTCATAGACTCAGGGGGATTTAACAAGTGTTTGGTTGATGCCTACTAAGGGCAGGCACTGTTCTGGGTTCGGGGGGTACACATTAAAAAAGCAAATAGTCCCTGACCTCAAGAAGTTTATATTCTATTGAGGGAGACAAGATGTATGTATACAACTCTAGGCAAAATTTATACAAATAAATAATTGCAGCTGGGAAATAGGGAAACAGCTTATATTGGAAGGAAAGACAAAGATAATACATATTTATGTAGAATATATAGAATTATATAGGTATGTAGAAAATATAGAATTATATAAAATCCACTATGTGCTAGGCACTGTGCTAAGTGCTTCTTTTTCTTTCTTTACAAATATCTCATTTGATCCCTATCACATCTTTGTCAGGTAGGTGCTGCTATTATCTCCATCTTACAGTTGAAGAAACTTAAGCAGAAAGATGTTCAGTGACTTGCCTAGGATCACACAGCTAGTAAGTGTAGGAGACCAGATTTGAACTCAGATTTTCCTGACTCCAGAGAAGAAAATGGCAAGCCCCTGGAGTATCTTTGCCAAGAAAACCCCAAATGGGGTCACAAAGAGTAAAACTGAAACAAGCCAACAACAACAAGTTCCTGATGACAGGCCCAGTGCTCTGTGAACTGTACCAATGAGCTGCCTTTTGAGATGAGCTTTGAGGAAACTGAGGATTCTACTGTTGGAAGCAGAGGTGATCAGGGAGAGTAGTCTGAGCAGAGGGAGCAGCCTAGAAAAAGACAGAGTTGGGAGGTAGAATTTTGTGTGTGAGGAATAGAAGTCTAGCTCTGAGAATGGGTATGGAAAGGGGATGAAACCAGATTGGGAAAGGATTTCAAAGCCAATTTGTGTCCTGAGGATAGCCCAGATGGATGACAATACTGCCTGTCCAACAATAATCCTCTTCTAGACTATACTGTTCCCAGGACAAATTTGTCCAAGTTTCATGGGCATGGCTGAGTTTGGCATCTCTATAGCAGATTCAACAACCTGATCTTCCAACACACACACCCCCATATAAATGCAAAGAGAAGCAAGCACCCATGCCACCAGCATAAAGTGGCAAAGAGTCAACTATCTCATTCACACTTCTAACGCTATATCCCCTCCTCTCCATACAAAGACTGGACACTCCTCTCATCTTTGCTGCTTCCATCTTAAGTCCATGAATTTCATGTTGCTGAAGAATACTCAGGTCTAGCCTGGCTGATCTCTGGTTTCATTCTTTGGATTCACCCATTTTCCTCCCAGCACCCTAAGTGCTGACTCATTTTGATTCAATTCTATTCAGTTTAACAGATATTTATTAAGTAACTACTATGTTCAGAGTTATTTTCCCTGGAACTTGACCTTAGCATTTTCCATGTCCAGCATACCCAAAGGGGAAGTTTAGTCTTATGGGTAGACAGATCCAACTGCTACCCAGATAACATGATTAGAGGAGCATGGAGAAGGCAATCTTATCTTCCACCTCCTCCCTTATTTATGTTTGCTCAAATATATCAATGTCCATCATTAGACACCTATTCTTTTGAGTGGAGGTATTTGTTTAAGGTTCAAATAAAAGACCCCTTTGGGAGGAAGTAAATGAATTAATTAGTTTTAACACCTTAGCATGGATTTGTTTTAACGGATTGGTTTCCAATTTGACATTGACAATGAAACTTAAAATGTTAGGATAATAGTAAAGATCAATGTTTCAAACATGGGGCTCCCTGTCTTGGGAAGGGGGTGCCCTAAAAGAGCTCTTGAGGAAGAAAGAAAATTGTGATCAGCGTAAGTTCAAGGGGCTGGAAGAGGCAAGAGAGGAAGGAAATAAACCTTTATATAATACCTGCTATATATGAGATACTATTCTAAGCCTTTTGCAAATATTAGCTCATTTTTCCTTACCACAACTCTGCAATATAGGTATGTTATTGTCCCCATTGTACAGTTAAGAAAAATGAGGCAGATGAAAGTTAAATGACTAGCCTAAGGTCACACAGCTAGTAAATGTCTGAGGCTGGATTTGAACTAAGATCTGCTTGATTTCGAATGCTCACATCACAAGCAAGTAGAGGGACAAAATGGAAATACCAAAGGCTAACTATGTCATTGTTTTGGAACAAGAGAGGTTTAGCACAGAGAAGAGAAAATTTAGGGGAGAAATATTAAGTGTCTTCAAGAATTTTAAAGATTGCCATAAGTGGTCATTTTTTAATGACTGGTCCTAGAGGCAAGAACCTGGAATAGTGGAGAAAAATTGAAGATGCAACTTTAGCTTTGATAATATAAGAGGAAACGTTTTTACAGTTAGAACTGTCCAAAAAGTGAAATAGACTATGCCTTTGGAAGTGGTTTGATCCCAATTAATGGAGGTTCTCCATCAGAGGTCTAAAATTCAGGAATCCTGCATGAAACTCCACAGTCTAAGAGGGAAGGCAATATCACTTGTTCATGCAGGTAATGACCCAATACCCACAGGGTAGTAAATACTGCTTTACAGCGTGTGATGGAAGGGAAATAGAATGAGAGATAGTTAGGAATATGGAAACAGACTTTACCTGGGATTTCATTCATCACAGGGAACTTCCCATGAAGTAATGCCTTCTACCAACCCAAGTCAGCACCTTCTGTAGAAGTTATATTTTTAGAGAGTTTCCTAGAACATTTAACCATGATTTGGCCAGGATTACACAGCCCATTTATTATATCAGGGGCAGAATCTGTACTCTTCCTGGCTCTTAGATAGGGAGCTTCCAGACCATGCTACATCTCAAGGGTTAGGAGAAGTATTGGATGATCTTCTATATTGAATCATATTCTGCAATATGTTTGTGAAGCAAGTCGCGCCTCTTTCCACAGAAGGCTACCACATTAATATACAATTATGCACTACTGCAATTATGAGCAGCAGTTTTCTGCAGGCATATTAGCCTCACCTTCATAAAGGAGCATTTTGCTGTACTCAGCAGGAGACCCAAAACAGGTTGCACAAATGAAGGTACTTATTAGGAAGGTTAAAAAATAATATTCATTATAATTTCCATATATTAGCCAGACATGAGCTCCACTCTAATGGAAACTAATTAAATGAAGACTTTGCAATGTCAGGTACTGATATCCTGACCCGCTCTCCAAACAATTATTGTGTGGGACAATTGTGCCATTTTTCAGTTATTATGATACATAAAGCACATAATCATTGGGAGAGATGAGAGATTAACTAAATACCAAATAGAGGTGATGATGAATCTGTGTTCCGTGTTTGAAATGAGACCAGATAGAATCCAAGAGATTTTTTCCACAGGGATCTAAATGAACAATGGGAGAGTTTTCTGTTTTATTTTCTTTTGTTTTACGTCAATTGCTTTTGTATCTTGTTTTCATATGAAGATGCAGTGATGTCAGCAGGAGTTCTAACTATGCTATCTTAAAACAAAAGAAGTAATTAAAGTGACAGTTTGTTGTTTGGTTTATTTGCTTATTTGGGGTTTGTTTAATAAGAAACAGATCGCAGTCAATTAGCAGATATGATGTAGATGTATGAATACAAGGTTTTAGAAATAGTCTTTGTCCTAAAAGAGTTTACTTTCAAAAGGTGAGGAAAACATGAATAAGTTAAAATGCAAGATTATATCAGATATAGAGGACGGATGGTAAATGGTATAGAAATTCAAAGAAAAGAGGGTCACTACTTAGAGGCAGACAATTACTTAGAGCATTCAATTTATGACTTTTGGGAAATTGTACCCCTACTGGGAAAACATTTTGAGTTTGTAGCTCCCTTATGTGTATATATACTTAATCTATAAATTACATACAAGTGGTACTATATCAATAATTATACACATTACAGAACATACCCCTAAAAGAGCAATAATTGTTTCTAGAGTTAATAGGAAGGCAGTAGAATTTATTGAGTAGGGGAGGAACATTGTCAGACCTCAACATCAGGAAACTCTCTTTGGCAGCGTGTGAAGATAGATTGCAAAGTGGAAAACCTCGGGGCCAAGCAGGAATTTATTACAATAATGTGGGCCAAAAGGGATAAGATCCTAAATCAACAGGTGGCAATTGTGTAAGTAAAGAATAGGGAACAGAACTGAGAAATAGAGAGAACTATAAGATTTGGTTGCTAATTGAATATGAGGATGGAGGAGAATGAGGTGTCAAAGACAGGACTAAGGTTCTTGACTGGGAGGATTGTGTCGCCCTGGATAGCAGCAGAGAAGTTCAAGAGGAGAGTGGTTTGAAGAAAATGGTGCAGATCACAACCCATGCATACCTCCTCATCCCGTGACATTCTTTCCCACCTAAAATGAATAGGAAGTAGTTGGTGGGGTTATTACTCATCAATCAGTGCCACAGAGTGCAAAACCCCAATTCCCAGGGGTTTCTGCTTTATCCATAAAGTAATCTGGAGGACGGGATTGGGGGCAAATATGTTGAGAGAGTCCAGAGTGATTTTCCCTAATGATGTCTACATATTTGTTATTGTGCATTCCTTGGGTTATGCTTGCCCTGAAGGGCTGGTATCCATCTGAGAAGGGAGAAGTTTGGGAGCTTGTACAGTGGGAGGAAGGAACAAATAGAGGAAAACTGGAGTATAAGAATATGCATCGTTGTATTGGAACCCAAGAGGATGGGATATCACCCATCTCCTTGCTCTCTGGTTGGTTGATCAAGCACTCATTGGCCTCAGATTCCAGCACCCACTTTGGAGACTACTGACTAACAGTAATGGAAATGTATTGTCCAGTTATAATTACCTTAGAGAATGTAGAAAATAGGCATGGCTTCATCCAATGGGACACAAAAACACGTACGTGAAATTGAAAAGATATTGAGTGTGGCAAATTATTTGAACTTCATATGGAAGTTCACACCTTCTCTACTACCTTGATTTCAAAGCCTCTGACTTGCTCGCAGGTGACATTTCTAGCGTCATCCTTCAGCCTCTATTGAGGCTGGTACTAGACCAAGCTTCTGATGTAGATGCCAAATTCTGCCTCCTGTCCCTTGACTCAGCATTTCACATACTAGCCACCAACTGGGAATGGGAAATGGAAATAGTGAAACCATTTTGTTTAGTTGTTTTGTATTTATTTAAATATTTAGACTATCCAAGCATCTCCTGCCTGCTGCTTCTGATTCCCCCTTATATACTAACCTTCTAGCCAGGGCTTTCTGGGACATGCCTTCAGGAGGAGTACCCTAGGAAGATAGCATTTAAGATATGAGTCTACCTTTCTCTTATTTAAGGACAAAAGGATCTTTCAAATAATTTAAGTGCAATTACTCTCATTGAAGAGGGTATTCCCATGGCTTTCTTTTGACCAGATTAAGTACTTGAGACATAAAAAAGTTCAAAGGTACTGATCAGTTACATATTTCATCTATGTAAACCTCTAAGATACTAATTCCCAGTTAATCATAGCAGTATTGTAAGTTGAAATTTTGGACCACAGAGGAAGAATTTAAGATGAAAACTTTATTTAGGTAACAGATTTATTTGTAAGACTCAATGACAATAACAAAAACTGAACTAGACATTGGCATATTCTACCTAGTATCATTCATTGGTTCTATGAAATGGTAAGTGACAAACCAAGTTGTTCAGGAAGCAACTCATTGCATAGGAAAGGAGAAGGGACACCAAAAGCATGGTGCTTAAAGCATTAAACTTAGAGTAAGAAAGACCTGAGTTCAAATCACCTATCTGGCATTTATTAGTTGAGTGACCATCAGCAAGTCAATAAATATTTATTAAGGGCTCACTCTGTGCCAGATACTGTTGAAAGCATTTAGATTCTCTGGACTATAGTTTCTTTACCTGTTAATGGAATTGATATTACTATAGTACCAATGTAATGACTGTAGTGAGTCTTAAGTGCACATAAAGATCTTAGCAAGTTTTATGTCACTTATTATTAGGAGTTTTCCTCCTGAGTAAAATGAGGGGATTAGATGAGATGCCTGCTGAGATTCCTTCCACCTCCAAATCTGATATCCCCGAGCAATATTATTTATGGGAAATCAACCTAGCAACATTTCTGCTGGGTTTCACAACTTTATGATGGGGTTTAGTTCTGATGTATTAACTATGTTATTTTAAAATTATGTTGATCCGATCAACCTCATGCTGGATGTAGCTGCTTGCAAAAATTTCTCAATAATTTCCTATAGCTAATTACTATCTTTTGAGTTAGGTACTAAAAGTACCAAAAGCTCCGTGTAGTCCCCTGACCTGTTGCTTCCTACTGTGGTCTCCAGCAGCTCAGATTTGTACAGTTCCTGTGAGGCTGAAGGTAGGAAATTATGTATCTCCAAGGGACAGTTTCCCCAAGGTGCCAAACCAGGATGCTGATGCCCCAATTCTTTCTTTATAGGGAATAAAAATAAGGAATGTTTCATATGACTACCCCAAGTAGAGAAAATTTACTCACACAACTAGGCACAAAGCAACTGAATTAAAGAGGGGGCATAATTTTATTTTTTTTTAATTTTTAAACAGAAAGACACAAAAAGAGATAGGAAGGAAGGAAGGAAGAAAGAAAGGGAGGGAGGGAGGGAGGGAAGGAGGGGAGGAGTGAGGGAGAGAAAGTCATAAAACTTTTCCTGGAAAACTGAATTCCATCTAGCTCTCCTAGTCAGTTTCTGACTCTTGAGTCTGAAAAAGATTTAAAAAGAAAATACCCCAAGGTTTTGAAGATTAATCCATTCCCTTGAAACCACAAATCATCCCAACCTCTCCAATCTTAATAACTCAAAACTGGCACAATTCTCCAATACAAAAATGGCAAGAAGAAGCATAGACCAAAGGAAAAAATACTAACGTGTTAAATATTTTTTTGTAAACCTGGACTGTGCCCATCCTGCAGAATTGCCTTTTCTTCTGTTTAGTATAGAGTATCGCAGAAAATCCACATGAAAACTCCATGTTATTTGTAAATATTGTGGGAAATGGCATTTGATTTCAAAGGCAGTCTCATTTTTCTCTGGGGAGCTTACAAAAATGACCCTTGGTCTCTCAACAAGTGATATAAAAAACCTCCGTTACCAACTCATATATCTGTTTTAAGTAGCTAGCACAGGTGTGCAGAGCATTGTGCTAGCTAATCTATCAACATTTACTTAGTACCTGCTCTTAGAAATGCACTGTGCCAGGTAGGAAGCGCAGAATGATGGAAAGGACCTTTGAAGTTGCCTAGATCAAGTTTTTATTTTAAAGATGTGG
>JAQQSK010010730.1:0-12566 GCA_028658325.1 Potorous gilbertii | reverse complement strand
AAAAAAAAGAGTTGATTGATAGATTGTTCCAATGATTGTTTACCTTCTGGTTCTAGGATATCAGGGTGATCAGTTTTCCTTGATAACTTCTTGAAAGTTGCTGTTCAGGTTCTTTTTGTGATCATGATTTTCAGGTAGTCCAATTATTTTTAAATGCTGTCTTCTGGATCTATTTTCCAGGTCAATTGGTTTTCCAATGAGGTATTTCACATTTTTTCTATTTTTTTCATTCTTTTGATATTGTTTGACTGAGTGTTAATGTCTCATAGAGACATTAGATTCCACTTGCCCAATTCTAATTTTTAAGGAATTATTTTCTTCAGTTGACTTTTGTATCTTCTGTTCCATTTGGTCAATTCTACTTTTTAAGGATTTGGTTTTTCAGTCAATTTGGGTCCTTTCTTTTCCAGGCTCTCTCTTATATAGTTATTATAATATTTATTATATATTATTTTTCTTCTGCCTCTCTTATTTGATTTTTATATCCTTTTTGAGCTCTTTCAAGAAGGCTTTTTGGGCTTAAGACCAATTCATATTTGAGGCTTCACATGTAGGCATTTTGATATTTCTTTCCTCTAGAAGTTAGTGTTTTGATCTCCCCTGTCTCCAAAGTAGCTTTCCATGCTCAGGGCTCTTTTTTTTCTTTGCTCATTTTTTAACCTATTTCATGACTTTTAAAGTTGAAGTCTGCTCCTAGGGCACAGGGGGCACTGTCCCAAGTTTATTTTATGGGGGTCCAGAGACCTAGTCACTGACTTTCTATGCCTGGGCCTTGGGTGCTGGTGACTTGCTTGTTGTCTTGGGAGTCCTAGGGATGGAAGTTTGCCTTCTTTCCTGGGGTTGGAGGTCTCATAGCTGACCTATATGCCTCTGGCCTCTGAGCCAGGAACAAGGGGCTGTGCTGTGGCTAAGAGCCTCCTTTTGATGTTCCTGGACACCTGCACTGCATGCTTCCCTTTCTCCCAAATGATACAGACCTTCCCTGAAATCTTTTTAAGTTATCTTACGCTAGAAAGTTGTTGCACTCTGTCTTTTTGTAGTTCTATTTCTCCAGAACCCATTTAGAGATTTTATTTAGCATGGTTTCCAACAGAAACTGGGGAGAGCTTAGGGAACTTCCTGGCTTTTCTCCATCATCTTGGCTGTGCCCCAGTGCTCACTAGATGTATTTATGCCCCACTTAATGAGCTTAGGCTATGGATCTCAACTCACCCACACTCCAACATCCTTTCAAGGTAGGCATGCCTCAAAAGCTAAGGTATTATGAAAAGAACTGAAGAGTTGTTTGAGGGTAGAACTAATACAAGCATGGCAAGAAAAAGCAGGTGCCAGAAGCTTTCCAAGAATCATATAAGACAGAGGAGAAGAGAGTTAAAATAAAGCATTCAGGGTAGAGTCTGCTATGAATCTGCCCCCAATTCTTAATTATAAGACATTAAGACCTGTGTAAATATGTTCGTGAAGCAAGTGGCAAGACAGAAAAATCTAAAGGCATGAGCCAAGAAGAGAAACTACTACCAAAAAAAGGGATAAATTAAGAGAAGGAGGATAGAACATAAATAGATGTCATGAAAAATGTGACACTTCCACTTTCTGACATTTAATAGAATAGATAATCACTAAGGAAAGCATGAGAATCCCCAGTCTTTGTTGCTTATCGTGAAGCTCAGGCTATTGGCTCACAGTACTTAAAAGTTCACTCATTTTTGGTGACTGGACAGTAAGTTTATGTTTTAGAGTACCAAGAGCTAAGTTCACCTTTACAGATAATCCCCAAACTTTGTGATTCTTAACCTCCACTGCCCTTTTCTGTCACTTTGCTGGTAATTTCAGAACCAGAAAGGGGCATCAAAGAAAATCTTTTTGTATGTTTCTTAGTTTCATGGGTTGCCATAGCCAAATAATTCATTACCTAGTTGTTATGATGGATCTTTCTGCACTTTGGGCTGTTCCTTGGAAAACTGTTGTATTTTGTTGTTGGGACTGTAATCAAAGCTTTTCCAGCATGTTGGAACATTCCAGGATTTTCAAAGTCTTTGAAAATCCACAGTTATCTCTATACCAGAATGAAGTGCATTAAGGTTGTTATTATAGTGGAGGGGAAAAAAGGCTTAATAGTTCTCAAATAACTTCTATGGGAATTTAGTTTGCATGTTTAATGTGCTTTTTTCTATCAACCTATGCAGTTCTGAAAGCAGAGCTTTGGTTCCTGGATCTTTGGTGATCAAATGGTGATGGGCAGCAATAAAGCCTATGTTTTTAAACAGTTGGAGTCAAACTCTACTTCAGCAATGGTGCATGTTTACTGCTGCAAATTCTCATATTTTGGACCCAAAACAAATGAACTATAACATGCACAAGATAGGTTATCAGCAGCAAATATGAAAAGAAGACATAACAATTCCTGAGAAAGAACAGATGGGCTATGACTTTTTATTAGCTGAACCAGGCCAATTTTTCAATAAACAGAGCATACAAGCCTTTAAAGCTACTGATGGATCTTGCTACTAGACAACTGTGTCCCTGAGTTTTATTTTGGTCTATTCCTGAATTTAAAAGATACTAGCTTAATTTGAATTGAGTCTTGTAGTCTTAAAATTAATGAGATAAGGTCCTTGGTGCCTTTCATTTTGTATTAAAGATAACTGTAATTGCTTTTAAAGTACTAATCAGCTAACCTTGTTACCCTCCACTCTCCCATTTATCTCCAGAGGGAAGTAAGTAGAGTGCTTTCTTGGATCACCCTTCCTGGATTTTCCCAGGGCATTGTCATGACTGGCACTTTCTATTTGCCCAGGGACCAAAAAGATGGCAGAGATTCTTTTGAAAAAGCACATCATTTTTCTTTCCTTCTGGTCCCCAGCTCCTTCCTCACCTCCAGCCCTTTTCCTTCTTTTTACCCCTCCCTCCCAGTATTCTGAGTATGTAGTTTGGGTGCATAGATCAATTGGATGTTTCCATTTGCAGAATCATGTGGATTTACAGTTTCTGATTTCAAAAGTTTCTAAGAGTTCATCTTGTCTAATACCTACCTGAATAGTAATCCCATCTCTAACATCTCTGGTTTGTCATCATTCTGAGGAACTTCAGTGATGAGAAACTCCCAAATTCCCAAGACAATCCATTCTATTTTGGGGCAGGTGTTATTATTGAAGTTTTTTCTTTCTTTCTACAGAACTGAAGTGTCATTTTCTGTAACTCTCATGCGTTGTTCCTAATCCTACTTGATGGTGCCTTTCAGAAAGCATCTGATCCCTCTTCCACAGGACGAAATTTTTAATACTAAAGAATAGTTTCCCCAAGTTTTATGTTTTCCTGGCTGAGCATCATCCGCTCCTTCATGCATGGTATGGTTTCCAGCCCTCTCACTACCTTCTGATTTCACTTCAGTTTGTCAGCAGCCTTTTGGTTTGCAATGGACACATGCATTTTGACTATACTATAAAAACCTCCACATGTCTTTATCGTACAAACTTGGGATTAACCATGACAATTTCAGCCTGTGCTTGTACCCTTTATTATTCTTAACCCAAAGACAAAACTTCTCATTTATCCTTATTAAGTTCAATCTAGTCTTAGCTGATTCAATATAGACTGCTGAGATTTTATTTGGTCGCCAGTTCTGTCACCCAGGGCCCCAGCTATCTCTTCCCAGCTCTAATATATAATTGTGACAAGTCTGCCATCTTGGTCTTTACATAAGCCATTTATAGCAATATGAACAGTTCATGGACAAGGGTAGGTCTCTAAAATATTCTAGTAGAGACATCTTTGCAAATTGACATCAACCTGTCTATGCCTATAATGGCTATGCCTTTAGCCCTTTGGTGCTCATCCAGTGATGAATCCACCCAACCATACCATCAGTAAGCCACATTTCTCCATGTTGTCCACAAGGATACTATGACTAAATGCCTTGCTAAAACTATAGGTCTGTTATGTCTTAGGCATTCTCTTCATCTACTAGTTGTATGTGTGTGCATGCAATCCATAGTCCTTACCATAATCTGTTGTACTCTGCTTTGAACTTAATTTGTAAGGAGTTGAAAAAAATGTGACTTAGAAGTCCTCCTCCTTACAAGTTTCCTCCTTTCCATGGGTTGTAAATTTATTTTGCTTGTTACACTTTTTACTCTTTCTTATTCTTAAAAGAAAGAAAGTTTTCTCATTGCAAGAGGTTAATGTTTCGTCCTGATTGCTTCCCTTGTCGCTTTTTCAGGAAGCAGTATTTTTCTATGTCTGAATAACAAGTGCTGTATCAGTCCATACAGGGGCTATCAATAGATACTGTCTGACTCCAGACTTAACAATGGTATTTATGATCATTTCCTCTGGGATTGCCATATTCTACCCTTTACGTAGTTTGGGTTCATTATGTTTATTTTATCAGTCATACAATTTTCTCTTTTCAATCTCATGTTTAATGATGAAAATATTGCCCACAATTGTCTGGAATTGTCTGGTTTTGGGTAGAAGGTTGATAATAGAAACTGTCAATTTGAAAATCCACATGAATTTTTAAGGAACCATTGAATGTACTTCGAATAGATTACCACACAATTTGGAAATTCATGCGTTCTAAAAGATGAATTAGTATTTCAACCTTGACATAATTTTTTAACTCCTCAGCAACAACAAAAAGTGCATTTATTACTTTGCAGTTGCAAATACAAGTTGTACTTAAGGTTGCCTGAGTAGTTCCCACCCCTGCTCCATGTCCAGGCAATGGGTGACTCAGGGATACTGATTTATTGCAGGCACAGAAAAAGTAGAATTAGTAGGGTGTATTAGTAGGGTGACAGTGATCTGGCTTTTCTCTCCTACCCCACTTTCACAGTTGAGACCTCCTTTCCCTTGTTCCTCAAGACAGCAAGCCCAGAAAATTATCTCTGCTAGAGGAGTCAGTGGGCAGTGCAGTAAAATGTGAGTCTTAGAGAGAGGATCAAGGGCCTCTGTTAAGCTCCTAAGAAAGGATGTAGGCAGTATTTTTCAAAGGTAGAAAGACTATTGGTACTCAGACAATGGATATGAGGGAAGAGGCAGGTAATTGAGGTGTGGGAGAAGAGTGTACTATTGTGGGTGGATGACTGTGTGCCAATGTATGACATTGTGGGTTGGTAGTAGGAGTAAGTATAATACAGGCAGGATGGAGATGAAAGAAAAATGAAGGACAGATGTGGGGGCAGGGGTTTCTACTTTGAAAATCAGTGACCTTTACTGGGACCTATATTCTGACTCTTTGTAAATCAAATAAAATAGGCATGGTAAGGAAATCCAAAGAATTTACCAGTTTTCTAGTTTAAAATAGAGAAAAGGTAAGAAAAAACAAGTTTAAAGCCCTTAAGACTTGGAAGACAATAACATGTCTCATCAATTATTTTAGGGTAGTCATTTGCTTTCTCTGGGCCTCAATTGGTCCTGTCTATGCAATGTGAGAGTGAATGATTAGGTCATCTCAGAGCTAGAACCCTAGCATTTTGTGTCTTGATGACCATTTTCTGATTCTCAATTTTATTTCTGGGACTAGGTCTATGTCACCTCTTTTGTATATAGTCATAAAACAGCTCTTATTTGTAGGATGCTTTTAAGATCTATAGACTACTTGTCCAACAACTTTTTGAGGTAGGTAGGGTAATTGTTATTATACTTCAGAAATGAGGAAACTATAATCCAGAGAAATTTTGTGACTTCTGCGTGATCACATAATTAACAAGTATCTGAACTCAAACTCAGACTTGTTGATTCTAGAAGAGCTGGTCTAGCCCTCTTTCTGCTACTTTCTGATACACCTGTGTTTTAGTGTAACTAGAGAACTCTTTCTTTTTTATTTCTTTTGGAGGGGGGAGACGAGGAAGTCAGGATTGAGTGACTTACCCAAGATCATACAGCTAGTGTCAAGTGTCTGAGTTCAGATTTGAACTCAGGTCCTCTTGACTCCAGGACTGGTGTTTTATTCACTGCACCACCTAGCTGCCCCCAGAGCCCTTTCTTAAAAACTGTCTTGAGACCTTGTACTGAAGAGACCATGATCTCCTATGAATCTTTGTGTTTTTACGGTGGCAATCCTGAAGAAACTTGATGGGTTATGCTCATTTCTCAGACTGGTTCCATTACAACCATAGAAATGAACTGTGCAGAAAACAGCGTGTTCTGAAATACTCCAGAAAGCAAGGGGCTCATTTTGCTTTGTGTCAGGATGGTAAAATGATAACAGACTTTGGGTGTTGGTAGAAGGATGTAATTGAGACCACTCATTTGATTTTTGCCACCTTGAGTAGGTAAGAATACTTTTTGATTGAATTGAATATTTTTATTTGCCAGATTGGTATCAATCAAACAACATGGTTCAATAAGCTGATAAAAATGATGGTTCTTATACATGACATATAGGAAAGGAGCATGTTAACATCTAATAAAATTTGGCATCCTGTTCAGTTCAACTGCTGCTTATCAAGCACCCACCATGCTCATAACATGTTATACCCTTGGCAATATATAGACTTTAAATAACACATGACCCTGCCTTATTGAATCCACAGGTTGGTAGAGGGTTGAGACTCAAGATAACTCTAATGCACTGTATTAAATAATACATGCTTATAGATACTAAACAAAATTCAATGCTAGATTCAAAGGGAAAAGATTGTATCTAACATGTCCACTCCCTGTCCCCCATGGGAAAGAGGATAGGTATCAAGGAAGGCTTCTTGGAGGTGGTGACATTTGAGTTGGACTTTGGGAAAATATTTCAAAGTAAAGCAAAGTAGTCAAAATATTAGGGCACCTGGTCAGCTCTTTCTGACTTTTTGTAAGCAGTATATTATGCTTTTAATACACCAAGTCTCTCAACTTTGGATATATAATACCCCTACTGGATAGTGGATTTCCTCAGTGCATTATTGTCTGAGATGAAGAATATGGTTTTTACTTGAGTTGATGTGCCCCAAACTGTTCTTTGACAGTATACATGAAAATGGGAAAAAAGCTGCACTTTATAAAGAAAATTTATTGCTGCGTGGATGTACCATTAGGAATACAGAAGAGGTGACAGGAATAGTCATCTATGCAGGTAGGACTGTCTATTTTTGTGCTGTATCAAAATTATCCATATTAATTTTGGTAATTACAAAAGGTGAAAGTTGTTATCCTTACCTACCAAAATTTCACTATTTAATTATAGGCCATGAGACTAAAGCTTTGCTAAACAACAGTGGACCACGTTACAAGCGAAGTAAGCTTGAAAGACAAATGAACATGGATGTCCTTTGGTGTGTTCTTATACTCATAGTCATGTGTCTATTTTCAGCTATTGGTAAGTCATCTTTATAGATACAAATTGAAACCAAAATTCTTTAAAAACTCAATGTCCAAAAGTAAGATTTTAACCAAGTCTTTTAAATTGTCCAAAGATACCAATAGGACCCCTTTTTAAAAAATTAGAATATTCTGTTATTCATTTAAATCTAATTTCTAAATAGTATTCTTCAGTTTTCACTTTTGCCTTGCATGTTTTAACAATCAAACAAATTTGGCCTTAATGGTAGAATTATTTAGGTTGTGGATCAGGGTGTTACTAATGGGAATTCTGTCGATCTGCAAATCCGTATCTATTTATTTCAGCCTTGGTGTTTTGTTTTATTTTGTTTCTTTAACTCCTCAAGGATAGTGATAGGGACTAGGCTGGTGATTTTTGAAACTCCCTAATTAAAGAAACAAAAACAAAAGAAACCTTCCCTCTATTAATCTTAGACATTTGCCTGGAATATTGAGAGTTTAAACAACTTGCCTAAGATTACTGCTCAAACCCAAGTCTTCCTGGCTTCAAGGCTGACTCTATCCATTACTTGATGGTGCCTCTCCAAAATTTCTTCTCATAACCAAAAAAATATACTTATTGTCTGGTACTCAAAGATGAGTTGTATGTCAGGTTTTCTGAGTCATCTTTACCCCTGCTATACATCCTAGCTTTGGATGTAAATCTCTTGATTAGAGAGCTAGGGATGATTCATTCTAAGTAGCACCACCAGTACTAGAAATCATAGAAATGTCTTTAGTGGTATAGAGAACTACATTATAGAAGAAAACTGCTCTTCACTTGGCAGCGAAGGCTAGCAGGGATGACTGCGTTCAGACACAGTGCCACAGCTGTTGCTGTATACATCTTTAGAACCACTGGCTGTGTTAGCCACCTTGGGAATGACTTAGCAGGTGAAAGTGCCAGTGGCTGTCTAGGCAGAATAACTGTCTCAAAACAGACTCTATGGCTACAATTATTCAGTGGTTATCATTTATGCAAAAAGTACAACGTGCTCAAGTGCATCAAAGTGACACATAATCCCTTCCTTCTAGGAACTTAACATTGTAAATTGGCAGTTCCCATATAATTCATGTTTTCTTTAGTAATTTAAGTACCAACAATGGGTGGATAGGGGGAGGGTAGGCATTAGTGCTTCCAGCAATTTAATCCTAATTCCCCAGGAGAATCATATATTTTTATCCTTCCGCTTCTGACAAAACAGACACAAAAGGCCAAGATGTAATATAACAAAACTAAGTCTTTCTGACCTGATTTAAATGTAGGTGGACAATATTTCCTGAACAATATTTTTTCATTTCCACCAAAAATACTGTTTCAGATGGTTGAATAACATTCCTCTTTATGCCACATTGCAGGTCATGGACTGTGGGTATGGCAATACGGAGAGAGGAAGAAACCATTATTTGAGGTCCCACAATCAGATGGCAGCTATTTGTCTCCGGTTCTAGCTGCAGTATATTTGTTTTTGACAATGATAATAGTTCTTCAGGTAACAGTCTTAAGTACAACATAATAGTCATTCTATTTTCTTTTCAAAATGGAACTCATTTATTGATCTAAGATTTTTCCAAAGGCCACCTGTCATTGTATGAAATTAGGAGAATCAAAAAAGCACATTTGTCTCAAAAGTTTTCAACTTACAGAAATTTCCTTGGGTAGTCTACTTATGAGTAATCTTGAGGTGAAAGTTTTCTTACTGCTTCTCTGAAAATCTTCATGCCTTGATTTTTTTTTCTATTCCCTGTACCTTCTTGCCTATATTGACAATTATATAAATCCCCTAACCAGAAAGTACAGTACGTCAAAAAAAGTAGGGAGGTTCTGTCTCCCAACCCCATCACATCCTCTCTCTCTCCACCCCCGACCCAATAAGAAAAATGAGGCTTTTGCTGCATTGCAAATAGCTTGTGGGACCTTGAACAAAAAATACTTCACTGGATTTCTCACAGAAGAGGAACCAAGTTATTGCCTCTTAATTATATGTATTGAAAGCAGCAAACAATCATATTTAACATCCCAAATTAATCTTTCTAAAAAAACATTCAAATTGTACCATAGCTCTTGGCTAGTGGTACTGTGGTTGTACTGTCTACACATCTGAGTTACCAAACAAATCTGGGACACCTGGATTTCAAAACGCCACAGTATCAATAACTATGAAACAAGAATTTCATGGTGTTTGTTTTTTAAATTATCAGGCTTTGCTGAATATGTTTTCCTGGAAGAGTACTTTACTTCTGTACATTGTGGCAATTATAAAGGTAGACCATCATTTAACTAGTATACAAAATCAACAACTGAAATGATGCTTTTTCTGTAAGATATGGCTCCATTAATTGCATTTTTCTGTAACTGGAGAAGTTTACCTTCTGCTGTTAATGTATGTAAAACTTGGGGGTTAGAATGACATTTTAATGCAAAATTTCTTTTGCTTATGCAGAAGTCTGACTGTACCATGTGTTTTCTCCCCTCTCTCTCTCTTTCCTTTCCTAGCTTTTCTCAAGTCCAACTTATTATTCGAAAATGCTTGCTTCTATCCAAGCCATGATTATCACACTTCCAGATATAATAATGGATTTCCGCTCTGCAGTTGCATCATAGGCTTTCCTAGTTTATTACAGTAAACTCTTTGTCAGTATTCTAATAACTTTCCAATATTGACTCTAAGCCAACTTATTTAAACTCTTGAAGGTACAGTATAGTCCATACTTATTTATGGTTTCTAGTGTTTTGTAAAATTGAATAGATTAGATCAATATCCTTTATCTACTTTTTCCAACTCATTCATGTATTTCATTTCTGTCTTCTAGGTCCTAATCCCAATTTCTTTATATGTTTCCATTGAAATTGTCAAAATATGTCAAGTGTTTTTTATTCACCAAGATAAAGAACTATATGATGAAGAGACCGACTCTAAACTACAGTGTCGAGCCCTGAATATCACAGAAGATCTAGGACAGATACAGTATATTTTCTCAGATAAAACTGGCACTCTGACTGAAAACAAGATGGTTTTCCGAAGATGCACTGTTTCTGGCATAGAATATTCTCATGATGCCAATGGTGAGTCATGGTTGGCCATGTTGTTTGATGATTGTGTTTTATTTTTGTCCAAATGTTCAAGGTGATGCTGAACAGAGAACCAAATTGAGTTTAAAATTGAATGTAAACCACAATCTTAAGTAACTCCTGACTTAATAACTAAGACTGACATGTATAAAAGAGCTGAATTTTGAATTCCCCAAACCCAGAAAATCTAAAACATAATTGTGTACGAATCTTTTCATGATTATGGAGACTTTGTTTAAAACTAACAAAATGTGGAATTTTGTTTTCATGATTAAGTTAAGCAGACTCTGCCTCCCAACCCTTTCCTCCCTTTCTTTTGGAGTTTTTTTCATGTCACACCAGTGAACTGTCAGTTTTTTGAGCCACGTGTAGAATTGAAAGTCTCCGCCTGGCAAAGCAAGAATGTTATGTTTAGAATTTCAGTGCTTTGTACTACGGTAGCTCAGCCAAATATTGGGAGGAATGGTCAGCACTTCTAAGTAATTAACCATCTTCATCTACCACCATTTATACCTCCAAACAGGACAAATTTTCCTCCTTGTAACAGTATCAAAGAACATCAAAGAAATCCTATTGTTAAAACTGAAATGAACACAGACGGGTATAAGGCATATTGATCACAATGGAGAATTGCTCTTGGGAAAGATTTAACTGAAAGAATCTATTTCAGATGTCAAGTTTTACATGGTCAAATGATGTATCTTCTGTGATGTGGAAAAAAATCAAATTTTTCCAAACAAACTGGCCAATCCCTACAAGTGAAATGAAAGTCTTATAACTAAAGAGAACAAGAAATGAAAAGTATGAGTAACATCAAAGTGGAACAAGAAGCCAGATCTAAAGACACTGTGGCTCACGGTGAAACCTTATTAGAATGACTGATTAGTGAAGGATTGGGAAGAAGTGATTAGGAAATCATACTTGACCTGGGAAGAACACCCACTCTGCCTTTCATGAAAGACAGTACTGATTCTGCAGGGAAGATAAAAGAAAGACCTTTTTCCTTTTGTATCAGGCTACTGATATTATTGGCTTTTGTGATGAGGCAATAGTACCCAGTTCAAGTTATCTTTCAACAAGCCTATATTAATAGTCATTCATTCAAAAAACACCTATGAAACACCTACTGGATGCTGGACAGTGGGGATACCAAACCAAAATGAACCAGTCCCTATCCTCAGGGAATTTAAATTCTCCCATGGAGAACGTGAGTTATGTTTTTTTTAAATCTTTCTGAAAATGATTACTCTACCAGAAATAAGACTGTGAAAAGAAGAAACAAAATTTCTTATCTTTTGGATTTAATGGATCACATTATGAATATTCTTAATCTGGGAGTTTCCTACACTGTTGAAATCATAGGTTTGGACCCCATTTCCCTCTCACAATCATGTTCTGTATTTTCCACATTTCAGTAATTTTCAACTACTAAGAACCTCCACAAATTCTGTACGCCCTCTGAAATTAATTTAATTTATTGGACACGTTCTTTTCCAGGAAATTCATCAATGATAAGTAGAGAACAGAGGGTAACTTCACATGAACTGTGCAATTATACTTCCATTGGTGCATCTGATTGTATTGCATGGGAGTAACCTCGGGTTCCTGAACATTTTGTCAATAGAGCATCAGCTCTGACAGATCCTCCAAAGCTGAGAAGGAGGGACTCAGGGAGATGAATTCAGAAGCTTCCGCAGTAGTTTGTGTGAAAATATGGACTCAGTCAACAAAAAGGAACATTTATTAAGCGCTCACCTGACCCTCACCTGTTAAAGTGCCAGGAATACAAGTATAAGTAGAAAAAAGATAATTCCTGCCTTTGCTGTAATGGAGGAATATAACACATAAAAGGAAGCTGAAAAGGAGGAGCATGGGCAAGAACGAAGAAAATAAAGTGCCTTCTTGGTTGTGGCATGGTAGAGAATATTTGGAGTGTACCCTGAAGAGGAATGAGACGTGAAAGACCTGGGAGGCCTTACATGGAGGTTCTGGGAAGAGGAGGGAGGAGTCAGAGGGAGAGACCCTAGGGATGGGGGGTACTTCCAGTGTGTGAACTCCCAATTTGGAGGGAAGGTTCAGGGTGAAGAACTGGGGAATGGTAGAGAAGTTCTGCAATGCAACAAAGACATGAAAAATGTCATCCAATGAAATACAATAGGGGGGCGGAGCCAAGATGGCG
>JAQQSK010010729.1:0-12566 GCA_028658325.1 Potorous gilbertii | reverse complement strand
GAAATCAGAAGATCTGGGTTCTGGTCTTGTCTCTGTTCTTGATTAGTTATGTGACCTGTAACATTTCCTTCCTCTCTTTGGTCCTCTCTGGTCCTTATGTGAATTTCTTCACATAAGAGAGCAAGGTGAAATAGATCAGAGGTGTCAAACGTGTGACCCGTGCCAGATAGAAATGTAATTTCTGTCTGATTTTAATGTGTTGATTTATTAATAAAAATGAAATACATAAATATGTGGATTTTTAAAAATCACTGCAGTCTGGGGATTCTTATGTACATCTTATGTACATCTTTGTTTCTATTTGAATTTTTTATGTACATCTTATGTACATCTTTGTTTCTATTTGAATTTGATACCACTGGACCCGATTTCTGAGATTCCTCCAAGCTCCAAACATTATTTGTATTTTGATGGGCATAAAGACAGCACTAACAGTACAAGCAAAGACATTGAAAGGGTTTTATGATGAATATCTTCAGAGGAAAGCGAGTAGTCTTCTATTACTTAAACAGGTTTGGTATTAAACTGAGTATAGGCCATGCTGTTGTATCCATTTCAGTCCAACTCTTTGTGACCTCATTTGGGGTTTTCTTGGCAGAGATACTGGAGTGGTTTACCTTTTCCTTTTCCAGCTCATTTTACAGATGAGGAAACTGAGACAAACAGGGTTAAGTGACTTGTCCAGAGTCTCTCAGCTAGTAAGTGTCTGGAGCCACATTTGATCTCTGGAAGATGAGTCTTCTGACTCCAGGCCTGGCACTCTATCCACTGCAGGGCCACCTAGCAGCCCCATAGTTCATGCTGGCTAAGATCTGTGTCTACTCAAAAGAGCAATCTAACAACCCACACAGGAAAAACCAAGTAGGTGACAGCCAGTATATGACATCCTTTTGAGCAGACAGCCCATTGAGATAGTGCAATCTTGTGTATTTGTCAAATCGGCAGATAGGAAATGAGTTGATCTCAAAATTGAGTAGGAGGAGAGCAGACAGCATTACATGTAGAAAATTGGGTGATGCTGTCAGGGATCTGAAGCTGCTCAATGACTATGAACCCCATCTTTTTAATACTAACATTGTCTGTGAACCATGGAGCACCATAAGCTCCAAGGAATCAAAATTCTGAGTAAGCCAGGTATTGCATTAGCCTTCAAGAAATATTAAAAGACTCTTAGTAAAATTTTCAATGCATTGGGTATATCCTCAATGGGAGGGTATATGGAAGAGCATGAATAAAAATTGCTCAGGATAAAAAGTGGATGGATTACAAAGTACTTTGGTGAAAGGAGTGAGTACCCTTACCAGTGAGATCATGCATCTGTTGAAGCACTGAAGTATGGCCAGTTCTGCATTAGATACAGAGAGATTATTGTTGTTCAGTAGTGGCCATCTCTTTGTGACTCCAGAGAGATTATTTGAAGGCAATTTTGCTTGACGATGTAGTAGGTAGAATGCCTACCTTAAAAACAGGAATACCCAAGTTCAAATCCTGCTTCAGATACTGGCTTGCTTTGTAACGTTGGGTAAGTTACTTAACTTCTCTGTTTCTCAGTTTACTCATCTATAATATGAGGACTATAATAGCCCTTAACTTGCAGGGTTGTCACAAGGATTAATTTAGTAAAGCACTTTGTCAACCTTAAAACACTATATAGATGCTAGCTGTTATTATTATAATATTTCACATTTCTCATGACTAAAATTTATATACGGTTTGAAAAATAGGTTTAATCCAGTTTAGTGGAGGGTCTCAAATGCCAGACTAAAGCTTTGGATTTTATCTTTTAGTCAATAGGCAGTTTAGATGTTTTTAGAGTAGGAGTGTCAAATGAGAAAAGGGAATGAGAGAGAGCCTGGACCTATGATTTCATTGATATAGGGCATGGGTAGAAAAGCTGCCGTCTTGAGGCTACGTGTGGCCCTCTAGGTGCTCAAGTGTGGGCTTTGATTGAATCCACGCTTCTTAGAACAAATACCTTTAATAAGAGGGTTGGTTCTGTAAAACTAGGACTCAGTCAAAAAACAGTACCCAAGGACCTAGAAGGCCACATGTGTTTTCAAGGCCCTACCCCTGCTATAGGAGACTCACAAATGAGGAAACTCCATCTACTAAATCAGGGCAGTTCCTTCTCTGTAACTTAAAAGTCTTAGAGAATTGGCTAGAGAAATGAGAAATCAAGTAATTTGCTGTGATTATAAAGCCAGTATGTGTCAGCGGTGAGACTTGAACCCAGATCTTCTAAATCTCTATTTGCTATATTATACTACCTCTCAGGATGACAGTAGTATTTAAGTTTGTATGTGTGTTTGTGTGCGTGTATGTGTGTGTGTGTGTGTGTGTGTACAGACACCATATTTATTTTTAACGTTCATTTACAGATTTGAGTTCCACATTCCTTCCCCTCCTATAGCCTTTTCCCCTCATTGAGAAGATAAGCCACAAAATATCAAGTATGCATGTGACATCATGCAAAACATATTTCCATATTAACCAAGCTGCAAAAAAGGGCATAAAAAATAAAATGGGGAAAAAAGTGTGCTTCAAGCTACACTCTGGGTTTATCAGTTCTCTCTCTGGAGGTGAGTAGCGTTTTTCATTGTGAGTCCTTTGAAATTATCTTGGATCATTGTATTGATCAGAGGAGTGGCTAAGTCTTTTACAGCTGATCATCCTTACAATATTTCTGTTACTGTATACAATGTTCTCCTGGTTCTGTTCAGCCAGTAGTATTCAAAAGAATGAATTAGAATGCACATCCAGAATGGATTTGGGAAGAGAGATATTAAAAGGGAAGAAATCAGAAGACTAGTGCAGGTTGTTTAGGAATAATGCAGTGGTAACCTGGATGAGGGTCATCATTTAGGCAGTGGAAAACAGAGATTTTCGAGGTATGCTCAATGGAACTTGGTGACATTGAAGGTGTAGAGGTGGAAAGAGCCAACAGATAAATGAAGTCACGCTCTGAAGATATAATTCAGAAGGAGCTGGAAATTTCTATGGGCTCCCCATTAAATGTCCTCCTCCACTGCTTTAGAAATTCTCCCCTGATTCCACTTTCATATAGAAAGCTTTACTTTTGAGAAGGATACAGATGCAAAGTACAAGTGTCATGTTCATTTTGTTCTCTCCTTAAATTTACTCCCGATTCTGGGGTGAATTCAGTTGATAATTAGGGATTTCAGCTTAGAAAGGCTTGGTGGATTATAGTCTACATGTTAGAGGAGAAGTGAACAAAAAGGAGTGCTTATTACCCACTCTGTTTAATTATGTCAGAAAAAACTTGGAATCCAGATTGTCATTGGCGATTCCATCTGCAGAGTTGCTTATATGATTCAGTAAAATGACTTGGTTTCCTGATCCCTGAAATCAAGAGCAGGCAGAATGGTGGTTGGGAAAAATAGTCACAGAAATATTTCCCCTGCAAATTTCTCCCCTCTTAATTTTAAAGGAAGTTTCAGCATATTGTTTGGTAGGGCTGGTTGTACAATGTAAGTTGATATCTCTCCTACACAGCTTTTCTGGGGGTATCTTTCTTTTTTTTCCCCAGTGGACATAGTCAAGTTTCTTTACTTAATTCTCTAGTACTAGGGTAAGCTTAACATTTTGGTATTTGGTATTTATGCATTGTGAATATGGGGCAGCTAGGTGGCACAATGGATAGAGTGCCTCTCCTGAGCCAGGAGGACCTCAGTTCAAATCCAGCCTTAGACACTTGCTAGCTGTGTGACCATGGGCAAGTCACTTCACCTTCTTGGCCTCCATTTTCTCATCTGTAAAGTGAGCTGGAAAAGGCAATGGTAAACCACTCCAGTTTATGTGCCAAGAAAACCCCAAATGGGGTCATGAAGAGTTGGATGTGAATAATAAATAAAACAGTATTGTGAGTATGAAAGCAACTTCATGTAACTCTAAGGGCCACCTGTGATCTTCTTGGGCAGTAGATGGCTATCCACCTTGAGACATTTCACTTGAAGTATTGGGTACCATATTCTAATCTCCAACAGAGAAAAAAATGGGAACGCTAAATGGCAAAGTAGACAGCTCTTTCAGACTATTGTCTTTGAAATCCAACCTCACTAATTCAGATTTTTGGAAACATTAGCTTTAATTATTGAAAAATCAGAATTTGAAAGAAATATTAAAAACAGAAATCTAGGTAAGGGCATAGCTCATTTAGGCTCCTGCAAGGCTGAAGGTTGTAATATGTTAAAATAGATACAATAAAAGATAAAGGTTCCCAGATTCAGAGGATGCCTTCCACGTTTTAGGTGCGATCTTAGCTTATAATAGCTTAACCATATGAATAAAGGGCAATCAAAATAAGAAACTTTCCTCTGTATCAGGGGTTCTTCACTATTTAAAAAATTTATCTGAATCCCTTTGGTAGGATGGTGATACCTATGAACTACTTCTTAGAATAATGTTTTTAAATGAACGAAATGCAATACATGGGATTACAAAGAAAGTCAAATGAAAATGAAATACAGTTATTAAAATATTTTTTAAAAACAAAGTTAACGGACCCTCAGTTAAGAATCTTTGCCCTAACAGGTTTCTGGGAATTGAATCTAACTGACTGATCAGCATGAGTAAAAGTTGGGTCCAAGGCAATCCACATCTGAGCCAGTAACAGTTTTATAGCAAGAGAAGGTAGGCCTCTCTTGTCTCCTGCTTGGAGGTGAGAGACCTCAGAACCAAGACTCTAATGGAATTGAAGAAGAGAGGCTTCTGCCAATCCTCTTCAAGGTTTGTTGCCCTCGATAGAAGGACCACTGGCACATTTCACTACAAGACCCAGATGAACTAGAGGTGAAGACTACAGCTATCCTTTGCGAGGTCAATCATTCTCTGTAAAAAATCCATCAAGTGAATGATGCTTCTGGCCCCATTTGGCCTCAGCTATACAGTAGCAGACCTACCTGGCTCAATCCAGTTTTAAGCCAGTCCTGTGAGGTGCTAACTTTAGCAACTGAGAGACCTGTTGGATCCAACCCAGCAGTGGATCAACTCTTCCAGCTGAAAGGTTATGCCCTGTGAAAAGCTAGCCCATTCTAGCAGCAAATAACGCAATCATCACTAACCCTGCTTCTAATTTCATGAGGACTTTTCAGACAGTAAAAACACATCAAGTACTTACTGTTTCAAAGTTGTGAGTTGCCTGGGCCGTGTATGCTCCCTAGTAAGGTGCCCCACTTCTATTTCCTTTATGTTCACGCTCACTCCCACTCTACTGCTATGGATTCTGTATTTGTGGGAGTGTGCTCTCCAGGTGAGGGTAAATGCTTTCTAATGGCTGTTTTTGTGAAGCCATTTGAATATATTCCTTTTCTAAATAGCTAATTGAGCCTACTGGCTGATTGCTAGGGGCAAAGTACATTGGTGGTGACCCATGAACTACAATTTTAAGCTGTCCACAGAATTACCCCTAAAATCTGAGATAGCATCTCTCTGAAGTCTAATCTTGATAGTGATACTTGTAGTTGGTGGTTACTCTAAGCAAATAAAAAACCAATAATGTTCCCAGAGAACAGATAATGAAACATATCTTCCAGTTCAGGACAGATAGATGGGGATCTACTAGGGTGGAATGTTGTATGCCTTGTCAGACTTCGCTGCAATATTAGTTGTTTTGTCTTGCTAGATGACTTTTGTTTCAATCTTTCCTTTGTTGGGGGAGCAGAGTATTTCCAGAAATGATGAGGATGTATACAGAAAAGGTACACACAAGCCATTTTAAAAGAAGAATAAATATAATTGTGTGAATTTCAAGAACATGAAGCAATGTGTAATGATATCACATTGTAGAGGTCACTTGAAGACCTACTTTCAATAAATAGAGAAGAATGATTTAATTAAGATTATTTATTATTGTTTTTCAGTAGTGTCTGATTCTTTGTGAGCCCATGTGGGATTTTCTTGGCAAAGATACTGGAGTGGCTGGCCATTTCCTTCTCCAGATCATTTTACAGATGAGGAAACTGAGGCAAACAGGTTGAAGCGACTTGCCCAAGGTCATACAACTAGTAAGTGTCTGAGGTGGGATTTGAACTCAGGAAGAAGAGTCTACCTGACTCCATTCTCTGCACTCTATCCACTGCAGCACCACCTAACTGCCAATTAGAATCATAGCAAACATCAAGAACCACAACCATCACCAGATGTAATGGTCTTATAGTGGTTAGAGAGCCTGCCTCCGAGCCAGGAGTACATAAGTGCATGTGAACCTTGATAAGTCATTTAATCTTTTAGTGCCCTGGAGACAATGCTTTGGGATAGAAATTGCAGAGAAGGTGCCAACTTTCATTGCTAAAGGGAGCTTCCTCACAGAAACTCTCTCTACTGAAGAAATCAGAGGTCTCATTCAAAAAAATAATAGCTGACATTGTTGGGTCTCAGAGATTGCATGGTCCCTTTCATATAAACATACATGAGTCTCACAACCATTATGTGAGAAATGCAATATTTCTGACTTTACAAATGAGTTGAGTTGACTATATAACTAGTGTTAGAGTTAGAATCTGAATACTGGTCTTATTCTATCTACTTATACCTTTTTGTATGACAATTATATGAAAATGTGTAATTCTAAGAAAATTTAAACACATTCTTTTCAAGAGTTTGAATATTCCTTTGCAGTCTCATCTATACTGCTTCTATATCTTAGCTCCTCTGGTTTCTTGAAGACTCAATTCAAACTCCACCATAAGAAGTTTTTCCTTGTCCTCTCAACAGTGCCTTCCCCTTTGAGATTATGATCTAAATACCTCTGTATATATCTTTTGTGTACCTAATTATTTGCATGTTTATTTCCCCAAAGAGAATGTATTCTCCTTGAAGGCAGAATTTAGCCTGGTATCTAGGAAAGCACTTTATCAATACTTGGTGATTGTCTGAATTATTCGTACTATTTTGACCAGGTAAAACAGTGTGGCACAGTGGATAGGGAACTGGCCTAGAAGTTAGAAAGTCCTGGAATCAAGTCTTGCCTCTAACTCATACTGGCCTTGTGATCCTGGACAAGAGTTAATTTACTTTATTAGAGAGAGTTTTCCCATGTAAGAGTTTCCTTTGCCAATGAAATCACAGACCCAGTCCTTATGCTGACCCTATTTTATTTTAACGAGACTAAAATTAGTTGGTATTTGATCTGCTTTGTTCTAGATACTTGTAGTATTGGGGAGTGGGGGAGGGAGGAGCATAAATTTCTAGATTTTGGCCAGGATATTCCTGGGACTTTTCATTTTGGAGATCCTTTCAGGAGATGATTGCTTACTTCTTCCTATTTTCTCTTTGCCCTCTGGTTCTAATAGAACCAGGCAGTTTTCATCTATGATCTCTTAAGTTATATTGCCTATGAGGTTTTTTTGGGTGATGGTTTTCAAGTAGTACAATAATTCCTAAATGGTCTCTCCCTGACTTCTTTTCCAGGTCAGTTGTTTTTGATAACAGATACGTTTTCTTTTACTTTCTTTTTCAATCTTTTGATTTTGTTCTAATATTTCTTGTTGTCTCAGGGAGTCATTGATTTCTATTTGGCCCATTAAGTTTTTCAGAGATTCTTTACCTTGTAGAAAGTTTATTCCTTTCCCCTCTAAGTTATTTATTCCCTTAAAATTCTTTCATCTGGGTAGAGCTTTTGGTTCATTTTCATTAATTCCTCATTTCTTCTAAATACTTATGTAGTATTTATGTAAAATCCATTTTTCCTGTGAATTTCTGCTTGCCATTATTAGAAAGTTACTTTCTCTTTGTGGATATCTAGACTTACAATAATTTTGGATACTGGTTGATGTTTTCTTTGGTTTATACATCTCTCCAACTTTAATCCCTGAAGTGAGGCTTTGTGCCAAACCCAGGCAGGGGTGGGATGGTCACTCTGATTGGTCTCACCCCAATTTATCTTGCTTCCTGGACTGACTTAGTCCTGAAGACATTAGGTACTCCCTGGATCTTTGAGGTTAGGAGTATTGGATCTTCAGGATCCTGTCTGACATTTCAGGGCAGAGTGTTAGGGATCTCTTAACGCTTGGACTTGGTTTGTACTGCTCTGAATATTATGGTACCACAGAGGTCACTGGAGGTTGTTTCTCTCAAACACTTCTAAAGTTCTTTCCCTGTTTTTTGAGGGGTGAAGGAGCAGGGGAAACCCTTCACACTTGCTTTCTCTGGATGTGGAACTTTGATGGCTGTATACATACATACACACATACATGCATACACTTACATATATACATGTATGCATATATACACACATATACATATGCACGTGTATATGTATGTATGTACGTATAGTATGTATGTTCCTGGCCATCTCACATTGTCCTGGAAGACTATGCTGGACTTGCTTTGGTTTTATTGGTTGCTACATTTTCTATTGTCCCTGGGCTTTTGACTGATGTCTTGTGCAGTTCTTGGGTGGGCAGATTCTCTGTAGTTTCTCATTGGATTTCTTGATCATTAATTGGCCTGGTTCAAACTATAGGGTTTTGCTGGTATAGGTATGTGGGATCTGGGCAGACTGCCTGTTGTTTAGGCAGTCATCTCAGTCAGAAATCTGAGGCCAGCTTTCTATCCACTATGCTTTGGCTTCCTCTCTGAATTATTACCAATTATGAATTAGTGGGGTCTGAATTAATAAAGTTTGACTTTATGGATAACTTAAGATGACAAGAAAGATTTCTGGGTTTCTACATTTGTCAGCACAATACATTTTTCATCCTTTATAGTTCAGCTACAGGACAGAGAATTAGGAATATAATTTTGTTGAACCAGACACTATAATTTCCCTCAGTTTTATCCTCAGCAGAATGAAGGGATAGGACTAGAAAATTTTTCATGTCCATTTCAACTAGCCTTGCCAAATGGCTGGTATTATGCAAAATCCCACAATTTTCTAATTAGAAGAGATCCTAATGGCTGTCTCTAAACAATGTCTTAGAAAGGTGGGCATCTAGCCTCTTTCATGAACACCTCCAATGGGGAAGAATCTATTACCTTCCGAGGCAACCCACTTTACTTTAGGACAACTCTAATTAGGAAGTCTATCTTTCCATCTCTGATCAATTTGCTTTTTTGGAACTTGCACCCGTTTTCCTAAGCTCTTCCTTCTGTGGGCAAAAGGGCAAGACTAATTCCTCTTCCATGTGATAGCCTTTCAAGTGTTTGAAGGCAGCTTGTGTGATTCCACCCTTCACTGAAGTCTTTTCTGGGTTGAACATCCCTGTTTCCTTGACTTGATGTTCACATGGTATGAACCTAAGGCCATTCACCATCCTGATTGCCTTCCTTTTCAAGGATCCATTCAAATTCCATCTGCCATACAAGGCCTATGTTGATCCCCTCTCTCCCCCACCCCAGGTTTTAGCCCTCTCTTACACTTAAAATTGTTTTGTAGTTACCTACTTGTGCATGGGTTCTTTTCTTCTCTAACTGGGAAAAACTTAAGAATTGCCCTTGCTCCATTCATCCTGGAATTCTGCTGCCCCTGTCAGGTCTAAAGGGACAGGCATGGAGAGAGCCTTCTTCTCATCATCAGTATTGATGTTAAAGATTAGGGCTAGCTACGAACAGCATGGGGAGCAGCAATAGTTTCTTAGAGCAATGGTTTTAAAGTCAGGAGAACTGGTTACTTGTTCTTCCGTAAAACAAGTAGTGTTGGGCTATGTGACATCTGATGTTTCCTTTAGTTCCATATTATGGAGCCATACTTCATTTTTTTAACCATCTCTGAAACCTGTCATACTCAAGGTCATGGGCAGCACAGGAAATCTCACTCTCTAACCTTGCCATGGATGCCAGCTTGGCCATCTCCAATAACATTGTTCAGTCATTTCCCTTTAGATGTGTTACCACCAATTAGGTCATGGAACCACTTCCTGCATCAGGTATTGATGTTGCCTGAGTAGTTGAAAGTGAATCAAAGCAAAGAAGCTTGTTAATTTCAAGCTCCATCTAGAAACTTACTGGAAAAATAATGACTGGTAGGTAGAAATTGGCAAAATTGGCAGAAAGAATTTTTATATTCAAGTCTAGAAGGCACTTGGATATAAATCTACACACTTGCCAGATAATAACCAAATCAAGTGATAAAATGACTTGAGAGGCACTTGTCAAGGGATTTTATCGTTTGAGTGCCCTGTCTCCCATCTTGGGCCCTCTGAATTCAGATTGTGTCATTTTCAATTCTGAAATTAACCTTTTCATTAAAGTTAGCCATTGTACCTTCTTCTTGCTCACTGTGGAAAAGAGACATGAGGAGGTTCTGATTTTCTGGAGTAGAGATTAGCCAACGGTTTTAAGTAAATGCTCCAAGAATTTGGGAGAGTTGTGCTCTAGAGATTTGTTCACTGGTACCTCCAGTTATTTACGCACAAAGCCCAGTGTTCAGAATGAAACTAATCTGCCTGTCATTGATGAAGTCTCTCAGTGTTGTAGCTGAGAAGCAGCATGTATTGAGAACTCTGTGGGCCTTTTTGACAATTAAGTGGTTATCCAGTTTCTTCAATCTGAGGCTACTTCTGTTAGGGCAAACCACTTCCTACTCTCCCTTATACTATGGATACTAAGTCCTCCCAAGATACCTTGCCCTATCTACTCTAGCTTGCAATGATCCCTGCCTTCTCTGAATTTTCTAGAGCTGGAAAGAACCTTAGAGGTCATCCAATCAAGAGGTATCAAGCTCTACAAAACTCCCTAGTGCACCAAATGTAATTGTAAAGTGTTTAACCAAATAAATAAAAATACAATACAACGTATATAATGTCAATTTGTGGCTTTCTAAGTCAATATTCTGTGAGTAGGGATCAGTTTGTTTGAGTTTGATACCACTGATTTAGTCCAACCCTCTTTTTCTTAGGAGGAAAATGAAAGCGGTAAACATTGAATGACTTGCTCAAAGTCCCACAGATGCTTAGTGACGGTGCCTAGTCTGTATGGCTGCAAGTTTAGTATTCTTCAGCACATCAACCCCACCCCCACCCCCACCCCCAATGCTGTTAATACCTGTAAAGCACTTGGAATTAATTGTGCAATCTAGCTGTTTTTCACTTTAATTGCTGCATACTGTTAAGGTGTTACTTCACTGAGAATGGAAGCTCTTTGAAGGTATGGACCATGTCTTGTGCTTTGCTTGTGGCCTCCATAAGTGTCTATCATATTGCTGTGTATTAAACAAGCACTCAACAATTACTTTGTGATTGATGGCTACTTTTATAGAATTGGAGTGCTGGGGAGGAAAAAGAAACTGAAACTCTTTGCTATTACTTTCTTCTCTCTGCCCAATGGGAATGGGGAGTCAGTATCTATCCGGGGAGCAAACGTGAAGACACTGGAGTCAGAACCTGCTCAGCCATTCATAGGTCTTGCACCAGCACTTATGGGTCATCATAAACCAATAGGAGGCATGTGGCATGCCAATCCCTACACTCTGAGAGTAAAACTAGTAAACCATGGTTGGTCTACATTACCACTTTTTGAGAATCATCGTAGCCCATGAATTTTAAAGTGATATAGATCAAAACCCTGGTAGGTTCCACTAGTCATACTATATGATTTAATGTCTATGATCATTTGGTCCTTTGAATTTATACTTGGACAGTTCTAGAAAGTAAAAACAAGTTCTTCTTTTTCTATGCAGAACTGCATCTAGAAGATTTATTTTTCAAGAATTTAGGGCCTTTCCCCTTACTGTGCTGCTTTTAGGAACCAGAAGACTTTGCTTAGGTTGGGTGTTACTTATTGAAACTTTTTTTTTTCCAAATATGCTTGGCTGATTAATAGTCAACTTTCAATTTTAGTCAAATACTGCTGCTTGTGTAGCCACAGAGGCCAGTAGGAGATGCTGACCATGAAAAGAAAAATCTGCACAGCTCTTAACAACTGACAAGTTTATTTGAATGTTTAAGTGGGAGAAACCTAATCTTTACAATTTGTTTTTGTTTTCATTTTTCACTTCCCTTTAGTGCTTGGGGCAACCCATTTTGGGAAAACTTTGAGATCAAAACGAATAAACAAAGTGTGAGAAAACATATGAGCACACGTGTGTGTGTTTGTGAGTGCTTGTGTTTGTGCACACACTTGGGCACGCGTGGAAGAGGCAGAGGGTGTAATCTAGCTGTCCAGTAGAATTTAGAACTCACTCGGGAATAAGCTCTAATTCTGATCTGCTTTGCAGACGTCAATCCTGGGAGGAAAAAACATCACCAACTTTAATCAATTGAGCTGCCTGAGCATCCTCGACATTTGTCTTGAGTTATACCCAGGGGCAAAGGAGATGAAGGATTCTGAGTATTGACAAACAATATCATTTACTGGAGAGGAAGGTAAATAAGCTCACTGAGTGGTAGGGTACTGTCAGTCATACTCATATGGATGGATGTGCCTTGAAGGCACAAGATCTGAGAGTAATTGAGCACTTGGGAAGTGACAAGGAATGAAATTTGGGTGGAAAGAATTTCAGTGAGAAAGTAAAACTACCCTATCCAGTACTGGTGGTCTTCTCCCATGCAACTTTACCCCGCGTGAAGGAAGGGGAATGTTAAAATGCATGGTCTTCTAGGGGCAAGCAT
>JAQQSK010010728.1:0-12566 GCA_028658325.1 Potorous gilbertii | reverse complement strand
CCCCCCATTGCTTCTATTCTCTCTTTTGATCCTGTCCCTACCCAAGAGTGTTGATTTCAGCTCCCTCCTCCCATTGTCCTCCCTTCCATCATCTCCCTCACCCTGCTTATCTCCTTCTCCCCCACTTTCCTGTATTGTAAGATAGGTATTCATACCAAAATGAGTGTGCATTTTATTCCTTCCTTTAGTTGAATGTGATGAGAAGAAACTTCTTGTTTTTCTCTCAGCTCCCCTCTTTTTCCCTCCACCAAAAAGTCTCCTGCCTGCCTCTTCTATGAGAGATAATTTGTTCCATTCCATTTCTCCCTCTCTCCTCCCAATACATTTCTCTCTCACCACTTAACTTCATTTTTTAAAGATATGATCCCATCCTATTCAATGTACTCCATGCTCTCTGTCTCTCTGTCTCTCTGTCTCTCTCTCTCTCTCTCTCTGTCTCTGTGTGTGTGTGTGTGAGATCCCACCAACCACCCAGATACTGAAAAGTTTCAAGTGTTATAGATATTGTCTTTCCATGTAGGAATGTAAACAGTTCAACTTTAGTAACTCCCTTATGACTTCTCATTGCTGTTTACCTTTTCATGCTTCTCTTCATTATTGTGTTTGAAGGTCAAATTTTCTTTTCGTCTCTGGTCTTTTCATCAAGAATGCTTGAAAGTCCTCTATTTCATTGAAAGATCATTTTTTCCCCTGAGGTATTATACTCAGTTTTGCTGGGTAGGTGATTCCCAGCTTCAGTCCTAGTTCCTTTGACCTCTGGAACATACACTCCACACCCTTCTGTCCTTTAATGTAGAAGCTGCTAGATCTCATGTTATTCTGATTGCACCTCCACAACACTTGAACTGTTTCCCTCTAGCTGCTTGCAACATCCTCTCCTTGACCTGGGAACTCTGGAACTTGGCCACAACATTCCTAGGAGTTTCTCCTTTTGGATCTCTTTCAGGTGGTAATTGGTAGATTCCTTGAATACTTATGTTGCCCTCTGGCTCTAGCATATTAGGTCAGTTCTCCTTGTCAACCTCATAGAAGATGATGTCCAGGCTCCTTTTTTGATCATGGCTTTCAGGCAGTCCCATAATTTTTAAATTGTCTCTCCTGGATCTATTTTCCAGGTCAGTTGTTTTTCCAATGAGATATTTCACATTATCTTCTAATTTTTCATTCTTTTGGTTTTGTTTTGTGATTTCTTGGCTTCTCACAAAGTCATTAGCCTCCATCTTTTCCATTCTGATCTTTAAAGAATTATTTTCTTTGAGTGAGCTTTTGAACCTCCTTTTCCATTTGGCTAGTTCTGCTTTTGAAAGCATTCTTCTTCTCATTGGCTTTTTGAACCTCTTTTGCCAATTGAGTTAGCCTATTTTTCAAGGTGTTATTTTCTTCAGTATTTTTTGGGGTTTCCTTTAGCAAGGTATTGACCTGCTTTTCATGCTTTTCTCACATCTCTCTCATTTCTCTTCTCGTTTTTTCCTCCACCTCTCTCATTTGATTTTCAAAATCCTTTTTGAGCTCTTCCATGGCCTGAGCCCATTGAATATTTATTTTGGATGTTTGGGATACAGAAGCCTTGACTTCTATGTCTTTCCCTGATGGTAAGCATTGTTCTTCCTCATCAGAAAGGATGGGAGGTGATATTTGGTCACCAAGAAAGTAACCTTCTATGGTCTTATTTTTTTTTCCCTTTTCTGGGCATTTTCCCAGCCAGTTACTTGACTTCTGAGATTCCTTTCCACACCCACCTCACCTCCAGATCTGCCCAATTAGTGCTTGAGGTATGAGATTCAAATGCTGCTTCCAAGCCTCAGGGCTTTCACTGGGGGTGGGGCTGCTATTCAGTGTAAGATTAAATTCAGGTGCTCAGGTGTGGGCAGGGCTGCTATTCCATGTGAGATTAAGTTCAGCTGCTAGGGTGGGGAAAGGGCCTCCTCACAGGGCTCAGTTCCCTCAGGGCGTTTATGTGGAGACCTTCAGTAATGGATCTGAGCTCCTGCCGGCTTTGGGAGCTTCTGTCTGCTGCTGCCTCCACTGCTGCCTCCCGAGGGGGCCTGAGTTATGGGGGCCCTCTGCTCCCCTCTTGGCCAGCCATAAGGATTCTCTCACTAACCTTTGCTCCTATGGGTGGAGGGACCTTCTTGGCCACTGGAGATTCCATCCCTGAAGCCTGCTCAGATCTGCTCCTCTTGGTACTGCTTGGTCAAGGCAGGGCTGGGCTCTGCTCCGGTCCAGTACGTGACAGACCTTGGTGTCAGTTTTTCAGGGCTCTCTGGAACAGAAATCTCCTCCACTCTGTTATTGTGTGGCTTCCACTGCTCCAGAATTTGTTGGGAGTTCTTTTTTACAGGTATTTTGTGAATAAAGGCCATTCTTGAAAAGCTCAAACCAATACACCAATGATTTGAGGATTAAGGAAATGCTTTGGTAGAAGATGAAATTTCACTGTCCACTTGGTTTTCCTCTGCAAAATAAACCTGGGAGGAATGAACTGCTGAGTTCAAGGCATTGAAAACTACTTTCTTTTGTAATATTTTTACCTTTATCTTTTGCTCCTTTCCTTGATATCCATCCCCACTCTTACTTTTGAAATAGTTTTTGCATACATCACTTACTTTCTTTAAATTTCTTCAACATGGACATTTAGTAAGTCATTTGCATCTTTACATATTATACTTGATTTCCTTTCCCACTGCACTGTTTAAGGCACTGGTTTTCTTAGTGCTTCTTTTACATGCCACTTTATTTTTCTACTGCCTGCCTTTTGCATTTGTATCATCTCCTGTCCTTGGAATGTGCTCTTCTGTCTTCTCTACCACTTAGAATTTCTAGTTTCCTTGAAGGTTCAGCTCATGCGTCATATTGTACATGAAGTCTTTATTGATCCCACTAGCTGCTAGTTGGTGAGGGAAATAGATAGTGCATTGGATAGAGCACCAGCATCAGGAAGATGATGCTGAGTTCAAATCTGGCCTCATACACTTCTTAGCTGTGTGACCCTGGCCAGGTCACTTGCCCCTATTTGCTTCATTTTCCTCATCTGTAAAATGAAATGGAGAAAGAAATGGCAAACCACTTTGGCCACAACTGAAACGACTGAAAAGCAGTAATAAAAATGTGGCTTCACTCCTTAGTTACATCTTAGTTACATATTAATTTATTACTTGTTGGACATTTGTGCATATTGACCCAGATCAGTAATAATAGTACCAAAGTATATATGTTAAATTCATAGGAATAGTAGAGAGAGAGAGAGTGCTCAGTGAGGTCTGAGGGAGGAACTCACTCTCTGTGACAGATGATTCAGAGAAGTGGACTGGTCTGCACTTAGCCTTAAAACAAGGAATGCAGGAATAAAAAAAATATTAACATTTAGTTGTTAGACACTGTGCTAAATGATTGGGATGTAAATTTAAAAGTAAAAAAATCCTACCTTCTCTTATGGAATTTATATTCTAACAGGAAACCAATAGATATAGAAGAGTAGCCACCATGGAGAGTTTTCTTGGAAAGTGACAGGGGTGATGAATTTATCCATTTGGAGAGTAGATTGATGCACTATTTTTTAGTATCTGTGACAGACTAATTTCATTGTTATTCCCAAACTTTAAAGGGGGAAGGAGTAAGGAGAGGGTAGCAAAAATAGGTTCATTCAGGGTAGGAGGGTGACTGGCAAGAAAACAATCAGGGAGAAAAGCAAAGCATGGCTGGGGTTAGTCTGAGGATGGAAATCAGGGGAGTCACTCATAGAACCTAGGCCCATAGAACTGGAGCCCATCCAGGGCATGATTTCTGGTCTGGGTGGTTAGGTGACTGGGAGATGATTGGAGAAGTAGGAAATACATATATACATACATACATATATGTAAGGTCTTAAGTCATACAGTGCTTTAGTGTTTTCAAAACACTTTATAAACTTAACTCTTTTGATTCTCAAAAAAACAGTCTTGCGAATTATGAATTGACAAACATTACTGATCACTTACAATATGCTGAACTCTGTGTTAGGAGCTCAGAATACCAGGAAAGAAGGAAAGAAGCAAGAAAGGAAGAGAAAAGGGATAAAGGAAAGAAACAAAGAAAAAAAAAGAAGGAAATAATCATTTACCTCCTTGCTATGTGTCAGACACTATGTGAAGCACTTTACAAATGTTATCTCATGTAACTGTCATAAGAACTTCAGAGAATTTAATGACTTTCCCAAGGTCACACAACCTGCAAGTATCTAAATTAGGATTTGAATGTGTGTCTTTTTGACTCCCACTCTGACCTCCCACCCACCAAACAACATTTTCTCAGAATAGTCAGGGTGTCAGTGAGGCTACATGATCTCAAGATTGGCTAGAAGACCAGTTGCAAGACTAGAGTTAGGTTTGCGTTGCAGACATGTTGGCTTTGTGACCTTAGACAAATCATTGACCTCAAGGCCCCAAGAACTTTTCTAAGAGTATAAGTTATAGAAGAGTTGCTGATTAGTAGCTATTTAAGGAATTTCCATACCACAAGTCCTTCACATAGGGTGAAATCATAGATCTGGACTAAAAAAACCCCAAGCTAACCAAAAGGTTTTAAAAAACTTTGAAGTAGAAGAACTGGGGAAGGAGAAATATTCAAGTTGGTAGAGTAAGGGGGAAGATGTAAGAGGGGGTGGAAGATGTGTTGAGGAAGCTGGTGAGTAGTTTCTTTTGGACTGCTTTTCATACACTTAAAAGTTTGCCTGTGTCTAACCCCTGGTTTTCCAGGTCTGCTAAGTGGGTAAGTTTGTTGTCTGTGTGCAAACATAGATGAAAAGACCTTCCACATTCTATGTTACATCCTTACTATGTCGATGATAGTAGTCATTGAAATTAATACAGCCCTAATGTTTTCAAAAATGATGTATATAATTACCTCTGTTTGATTTTCATATTTCTGAATATATTATCAGCATTAATTAATTAATGTGACTATTAATGAATATTATTAATATTATTTTTATTAATCTTATTTTGTAGAAGAGAAAACTGAGTCTTAGAGAGGTCAGGTGACTTGCCTTGTCTTAAAACTGGCACAGCTATCAGAAGCCATTGTGGCACAGTAGAAAAAGTAGAGGATTGGGAGTCAGGTGACCTGATTTCCAATACCTGTTGTACTTCTTCCTAGCTCTATGACCTTAGGCAAGTTACAATGTCTCTGGATCTCAGTTTCCACATTTGAAAAGATGGGACAGTTAGACAAGAAGGCTTTGAAGGTCCTTTCCAGCTTTAACTCTACGATCCTAGCATGTAAAGGACTGTAAAGAAATGAGCCGATGCCCTCTTGATTCCAAGGCCAGCTTTCTGTCCAACGCAACAGTCTGCCTCTCACCCGAGAGGGACTTAGAAACGTTTCATATCAGTTACTGCCAGCCACCTCCTTCCTATCTCTGCTAGAGATAAGAATGTAGTCCCTTTTCTCATTTAATCTACTACCCCTGTTGATTTATTTTTCATTTAGATGTCAATAAATGAAGCCTCCCTGAAGCACGTAAGGCTGGAAAATGAGGAATGAGTGGGAGCCTGCTGATGTAGGAGGTGACAGGAAGGTTGTGTTGATGCCAACAGAACTCTCACCACAAAACCTTTTCCTCTCAGCAATAGATATAATCGCATTTGTTTTTCTATCCCATGATTAGCATAAAGAGATGCAAATGTGCCTGCTCCTCCGAGGCTGCAGTGCTGCCAACAAGTTTATTGAGTTAAATAGTTTTAACAGAGATATTAACATTTTCTCATTTTATTACAAAGCTGCCCAACTGTTCAGTACCCTGCATTTTGCAATGACAGTTCCAATTAATCTTAGGTTGCAAAATTAAAAAATTATTATCTTGTCCTTGTATTTTGAAGGGTGGATATATGGCCTGCAAGGCCGTGAAGATGCTTCTTTTATCTTTTCTGGTTATTAATCTGATAAACATAGAGAGTGATGAAAATGCATTTCTCCTCTTGTTGTGTTGGGGCCTCAGGCCTATATGCTTGGCTTCTAGAGAGGAGGAGAGTCTCTGGTGATTTACAAGAGGGTACCTGTTTTTGCTAAATCTCTAATGTGATGACGGCAGCTGTAGGGGGCAGGGGTGAATGGGTTCAAAGAAGGGAATTCACGGATCCTGAGCTTAATACCTGGGAGGCTGTGGAAATCACCCCATGGCTATGATTGGTTGGGCCATGTGGCGTTGGAGCCAGAAAGGGAAGGGATCAATCACAGTGTTTCAGAAGAATGAATCTTGGGGAGACTGTGTCTCAGCAGTTCTGATACAAAACGGACGAGTGTGGTAAAGATATATACAAATGATAAAATGGAGAAGTATCCCTAGGGGAGGTGGCCCCAGACTTCTTGCACCCTTCCCTGCCAGTCTCCTAGAGGGGCAGTGTTGATAGGGAAATTCCTGTGAGTGGAGAAGGAAGAAGGAAAGGAAGTAAGGAAACATGTATTAAGTGCCTACTGTATGCCAAATATTATGCTAAGTACATGAAAATATTATCTCATTTATTCTTCACATCAACCCTGGGAGGTAGGTTTCATTATCCCCATTTGTATTTGAGGAAACTGAGGCAGGCAGAGGTCAAGCGACTTCCCAAGAGTCTCCTAACTAGTAAGTATCTGAGGCTGGATTTGAACCCAGGGAAGAGGAGTCTTTCTGACTCCAGACTGGGAGCACTCTAACCACTTTGCCATCTCCTTGTCCCTTATGACTTCAGTTATCACCTACCCTCTTCTGGCCCATTTCCTTCATTTACTACAATCCTATTAATACTAATATCCTAGACACCCTGCTCATGAGGAAATTACTTTCTATTGACTTCACTCCTCTGGGTCTCCATTCATTCTCCCATCTCCTGTAAAAAAAGAGACAATAAACACTTGAAAGTCACAAGATGGTTACAAGTCCAAATGAAGTGATGTCTAATATATGATGCTTTACTCTGATAAAGCTACAAGGAGAGGGAATAGATTAGTCAATTTATTGGTGCAGAGAACTCCCAGGTGAGTAAATTCCCTCTACCAGTACAATGAGCACCCCTCTGTAACTTGGTTTTAGTGGCCTAGGAGATTGAATAACTTGCTTAGGGTCTCAGAGTATGAATATGAGTAGGGGTGAGGTTTGAACCTTGGTCTCTCAGGCTTCAAGGCCTGTTCCCTTTCTCCACTAACTCTACTATAATTAAAAAAACTCCATGGGAAGGTTGACTGTTGTATTTTAATTCATCCAACTAACATCACAGTGTATTTCTTTCTGCTGGCCTCAGGAAGGAGAAAACATCTTCTACTTGGCAGTGGAAGATATAGAGACAGACACGGAGCTTTTGATTGGCTATCTGGACAGTGACATGGAAGAGGATGAGGATGAAGAGAAAGAAATGGAGGAGACAGCTGTGAACAAAGAGGCTCATGGGAAACATAGCAGAAAAATTTCACCAGTTCATGGGAAAGGTACTCACCCACTCATTCACACTGGTGTGTGAGCAAGAAAGTCCGCTGACATCAAGTTGCTTTAAAATTGTCTGCTCAAAAATGGATTAGTTACGTTTTATGAATCTATCATATTTTTCAAGACATCAAGAACTGAGCATTTCTTAAACTATCTTTTTCTTTTTTTGCTTATAGTCCATGCAAAACACACACACACACCCACACACACACCACCACCACCAACAACAACAACTAGGTGGCATTGGGCTGCCTCATTCACTTACTGGCTGTGTGACCCTGGGCAAATCACTTAACTCCTGTCTGCCTCAGTTTCCCCATAAGGTTTGGTTGTGAGGATCTACTGTATAGTGACAGGCTCCTTTAAATTACCTGGCCTGGATATCTGAGGCACCGTCTAATATTGGAGAGTGTCTTCAAGCTTTGAAGTGGCATTTACTACTATTTTTCTTCCAGTTTTCTAGATGAGGATACTGAGACTCATATACTAAAGGATCACACAATTAATAAATTTCAGAGATAGGATTTAAACACTTGGGTCTTCTTGCCTCTATGTCCACTGATCTATCCCTTTCACAAACATCTCTAGAGGGCCACACAATGTTCATGGTTGACTTCCTAGTGACTATAGATCACATCTACTTCAGTTTAAGCCTATAGTCTAGGTGTGGGGCAGCTAGGTGGTGCAGTGGATACAGCACCAGTGCAGGAGTCAGAAGGACCTGAGTTCAAATTTCACCTCAGATGCTTCACATTCACTAGCTATGTGACCTTAGGCAAATCACTTAACCCTAATTGCCTCATCCTGGGTCATCTCCAGTCATCCTGATGAATATCTGGTCACTGAATTCAGATGGCTCTGGAGGAGAAATGAGACTGGTGACCTGCAAAGCACTCCCTCACTCAAAAACAAAAGCCAAGTGCAAGTCATGTCATCATTTCTCTGATGGCATAGTCTTCTTCGGCAAGGAAGGATGAGCACACACATAGTCTAGGTATGCAGTAGAAAGACATTGGATTCAGTCAGAAGACTTGAGTTCAAATTCCTACCTGGAAATGACTACCCATGGGATGTGGGGTAAGTGCACCATCCCTGAATGAACAGATTTTCTTTACTCCTCTGTATCATTTGGAGGTAGAACCTCATGATCTTCAAAGTCCTTTACAGCTTTCGGTGACGTCATTATCTCCAATGATACCAGGGATTTTCTCATGACTCATATCTGCCACGTCTCATCTGCTAGGATGCTGGGGGACAGACAGATTTTATAGCCCATTTGGGTGGTGTTTTTCTTTCCATTTTGTTCAGATCAGTGTTCCAAGTCCTAAGAGTAAAATTGTGCCTTCTGAAGTACAGGAGATGTTTGGATCTTTCCAGAATCTACTTCATAAATAAATATTAATTGATTTAAAATGTCTCCTTACTCTTCAAATGGATTTGCTGTTTTTGATTTAGTGTTTAAGAGAGATGACACTAGAAGGGCACAATCTTTTCTGTATATTAACACTGCTTTCCCTAGACAATGATGTACAGGGTCCATATGGAAGTTTCCAGCACCGGGCACATAATAGGTGCTTAATAGATATTTATCGATTGATCCATGATAGGAATGGTGCCAGAACCTATGATTTTATGATTAGGGGGACCTCCTGATTGAGAAGACTCCCTCTCTTAGTGCAGGTAGGTACTTTCTCTACAATGCCTAGTCTTAGAGAGTGGCCTAGAACCCTCAGAAGTTAAGTGTTTTATCCACCCAGGGTCAAACAGCCAGATGACTTGGACCCAGGTTTGCCTCTCTACTACCTCTGCTAACACTGCCTCTTCATAGGTGATTTTAAAAAATAAATTAAATCAAATGATTGACCATAAAATGACAAAGGAGTATGTAGTGATCACTCATGCTCATGAACAAAATAGATGTTAATTTCTAAAACAGGGGGAGGACATCTGCCATCCTAAAGTCAACCACAGATAAACAGGGTTCTCTCTATGTTTCATTCCCAGATTCTCCAAGTTTTAAAAAGGACCATGCCTGTCCGCACTGTGAGTCGAGCTTTGCCAGCCAGGAGATCCTGGCTGAACACCTACAGATGCTTCATCAAAAGCCAAGTGAGGAGAAGGAATTCAAATGCAAGAACTGTGGGAAGAAATTCCCAGTGAAGCAGGCTTTACAGAGACAGTGCGTACCACCCTCCCTTCCTTCCCAGAGTGCCTTTCACAGACAGCAGAAGTATATCTTTAACTTCTATGGCTGATTTAATGTAACTCTTTGTACCCCAGCCCCTGAGCTAAGTATTCACCCTTATGCTTATGAATTAGAGTTCTGGGTTCTCATTCCGAAGGCCAGAAACAAGGTTTTGCTTGGCCCGATCTGTCAATTCTTGATTGATTTCAATTCACCATTTCTTAGGTCCCTAGGCATCACTGGGATCCCAAAGACAAAGATGTAACAGACCCAGCTCTCATGGAATTTTCCTTCTCTTGGGGGGTGGTAGTGGGGTGAGGATGAACCCTGGACCCAGAGGAGTAGCTAAAAGGCGTGGACAACTGAAATAGGGTGATTGCGAGAAAAAGCTCAGGGAAACACTGAAGGGATCAAAAAAGCTTCTGAGGGGAGCCCTGAGGACAGCTAATATTTCCAGAAACAGGAAGTAAGAAAGAGAGGGGGGTCTGGATTAGAAAGATTTGTCAGGCTGGAGATCTCTGTTAGCTTCTCTTATAGTGAGACAGCAAAGTGGCATTATACACAGAGCACAGCTTTTGGAGTCAGGAAGACCTGAATTTGAATTCTGCTTCAGATACTCAGTGATTTTGTGACCTTGGGCAAGTCATTTACCTCTTTTGGCTTCAAATTCCTCATCTGTAAAATGGTAATACAAGAATAACAATAGCTAACATTTATATACTGCCTAGTATGTGAGAGGCACTGTCCTAGGCACCTACAGATATTCTCAATGGACCCTCACAGCAGTCCTGGGAAATGGGGGCTCTTATTATCTCGATTTTTCAGTTGAGGAAACTGAGTCAAGCAGAGGTTAAATGACTGCCTGGAACCATACAGCTAGTTAAGTGGGCAGGATTTGAACTCACATTTTTCCTAACTCCAAGCCCACTCTTCTATCTACTGACCTACCTATGGATAAAAATATACCAGATATCACACCATATTACCCCGAGGAAAGGACCTTCCTCCTAGGGTGCTGTGAGGAAAAGATGAGATGATACTTTCTAAACCTTGATGTTGTCATGTAGACTCTTTGTGACCACTTTTGGAGTTTTCTTGGCAAAAAGTACTGGAGTGGTTTGCCATTTCCTTCTCCAGTACTTGTTAAAGATGAAGAAACTGAGGCAAACAGGGTTAAGTGACTTGCTCAGGGTCATACAGCTAGGAAGTGTCTGAGGCTTGATTTGAACTTAGGAAGATGAGCTGTTGTTTCATCGCAGATTAGAAAATTAAAGCTTAGTTTAGATGGACAGTTTGTCAATATTCACATACTGGTCAGGGCCCAAATCTGTACTCTAACTTTAGACTTTATTTCAAGAACTTTTCCCCATTACTCAAATACTTTGCTATAATATAATTGCATTGCAGGTGATCTGAATTAAAATAATTAATTATGAAAAATGGTACAAGACATGAAGACCTTTACAGTATCAGTGTTTGGAGCTTTCCATTTCCTAGGTGGTTCAATGTGATTTTTATCTTATTGAGCACCATATGATTTGGCTTAAAAGAGTTCAGAATCCATAGGTTATTTACTTAGTATGAGGACAAGATGGGTCAAAAATCCATGGTTGTTGAGTTTCAGCAGAGGGATGCTTCCTGATTGGTTAGCAGATATGGTGAGTAGAATACTAGGTTTGGAGTCAGGATGGCCGGACGTTGAATCTTGCCTTAGACAAGATTATTTGGAGGGTCAAATGAGATATGAGTCCTTGAAAATGCTAATGCTATGTGTCTAATTATCCTCATGACCTTGCATTCAGAAAATTTTCCCCCAAGAATGTTTCTTTTCTCCAGCTGTTCATTTTTCTTTTCTTTTTTTCTCCTTAGTGTCCTTCACTGCATGGAGAAGAACTCTCCTGGGGATTCCCTGAAGACTTTCCGCTGTTCTGTTTGCAATACATCCCTGAGCTCAGAATCGAGGTTTTGTGTCTGAGTTGTTGATGTCCTGGCTCTCCTGTCCTTGCTGGCCCATCTTTGCATGCCTCTTTTGTGCTTCCTAGGCTGTGATGGCGCATGGCCAGACAGCCTAAGCCCTTTTCTGCTCATCTGCTTTAGGTAATGCATGCAGTCAGAGGCCACAGGAGGCTCCCAAGTGGTGCCTACTCCCTAGGCCTGCTGGGAGGCTGAGTTTAGTGGGTTTTTTTTTAACTGTTTCCCTTTGCTTCTTCCACCCCTTTTTTACTGGCTCCCTGTTCTAGTTTGGAGCAACACAGAGAGGCATGTCGAGGAGAACCCCAATTTATCTGCAAGACTGAAGGCTGTGGAAAGAGATTCAGAAGTAAAGACACACTGAAGAAACACAAGGAAAACATTCATGTCGGTAAGCACAAATGGATTCTGTCCTTTTTTTATATTAAATTTCTTTTAATATAAATTTATTTAACTTTTTACATTCATTTTCACAAAATTTTGGGTTCCAAATTTTCTCCCCATTTGTCTCCTTCCCCCACTCCAATACACCGAGCATTCTAATTTCTCCTATCACCAATCAGCCCTCTCTTCTATCATCCCTTCCTTCTCTTGTCCCTATTTTCTCTTTTGTTCTGTAGGGCCAGATAACTTTCTATTCCTCATTACCTGTATTTCTTATTTCCTAGTAGCAAGAACAATACTCGACAGTTGTTCCTAAAACTTTCAGTTCCAATTTCTCCCCATCCCTCCATCCTTACCCATTCCCTTTGGGAAGGCAGGCAATTCAATATAGGCCATATCTGTGTAGTTTTGCAAATGACTTCCATAATAGACCATATTTTTCCCTGAAGTATTATACTCAGTTTTGCTGGGTAGGTGATTCTTGGTTTTAGTCCTAGTTCCTTTGCCTTCTGGAATATCCTATTCCATGCCCTTCCATCCCTTAATGTAGAAGCTGCTAGATCTTGTGTTATCCTGATTGTATTTCCA
>JAQQSK010010727.1:0-12566 GCA_028658325.1 Potorous gilbertii | reverse complement strand
TTAAAAAAATTTATTTAAAAAAAAAAAAAAAAAAAAAAAAAAAAAAAAAAAAAAAAAAAAAAAAAAGAAATGTCTTGATGAAAACATTGTTTTAGGGAGATTAATTTGGATGGATTGAGGTGGGAGGAGACTGAAGACGGGAGACTGACCCAGAGGCTGTTTTGGTAATCCAAGCCCGACATAATGAAAGAATGGACAAGCATAGAGGCTTCTACAGTGAAGAAAAGAAAGATTTCAGACACAAATAAAAGGAATAAATGTCAATTACAGTATCTAATTGAATACAAGGGATGAAGAAAAAAGCAGAGCTATTTATGACTGAAGTTATAAGCCTGGGTGACAAGAGGAATATGATTTTGTTGATGGAGTTGGGAGGTGTTTTAAAGGGAGGGAGACAGCAAGGAGAAGATCCAGATTGGTTTGGCCATATTTCTTACCTTATTTCTCCTAGATGTCCCCTCATTCTAAAGACGTTTTAAAAAGAGAATTCTGTAATCTGTAACCATTCCAATATGTCTTATGCCTAGTTTAAATACAAAGATTAAAAAATGAATCCAAGGAATTTTGAATCATTCAATTATATAAAAATGACTCCATAAGGAAAAAAGAAACCAAACACACATAGAACCTGCATGACTATTTAAGAACCTACTCAATACTTATTTATCACATGGATGTTATTTTTTAGTCATCAAATCAGACTTTGAGGAATTGAGAAGGTCTTAAAATAGCCAAACTGCAGAAGCTTATATTAATGTCATTTGCACTACTTATATCTCAAAGGTTTAAAGAATTAACCTGAAAACTTCAAGAATACTGGAACTGACTTTCTAGATTTTTTACTATTATACAGGTATATATTGGACAGTGAGATAAGCCACAAAACTGGGAAAGGGGGGGTTAAGTCTAAGGTTTTTCATCAAGTAATGTTCAATAGCATTGGACCATGTTATTAAAATTATTCATATCTTGCCAAATAACTTGGAGCACAATTGTGTCCTTGTGTTTCCATAATTCCTCATTTTTCAGAAATGTCATTGATTTTTACAGGATCCTCCATATAACAAGATACCTGGGACTGCACTTATGGTGAGACCTGGTAGCTATGGTGGAACAAGCAGGGCAACTACTTGCTACAAATGCCATTAGTATACATCTGTTTGCTCATTTGGAGAAACTATGATCTTATCAGTATGAGTCCCCTCTCCATCACGGCAGTTAGCAAATTGAGCAAGCCTTCTCATCTTCTGTGATTCCTCCCTTTCTACAAACTGGTCCTAGTCACCTTCTCCTCCTCTCATCCAGTATTAAAATTGATCATCTCAAGCAACTAGAGATGAGAGGCAGTTAGATCTGTAGAGGATCAGAGCCCTTACATTGGCTAATATTTTGTGGATAGCATTGTAGTACTTTGGTTGCATATCACCTTGAATATATGACTGGCACCTCATTGTAAAGTTGCATATGTCCCTTCAGGTCGTCTTTGATATTACTTCTCATATATAATTGTAACCATGGACTAGCCAATGAACCCAGTGTGCAGAGTGCCACTGACAAAAATTCTCCATATGGATGAGACTTCTGGAGAAGTGTGGTGATGTGTAATGGCAGTGCCTTGGATAAATTTAGGAGCATGTGTAGACATTCTGTAGCTCCTTACCTGTCTGATCACTGTATGTACAATAGGAGTCTCTTTGGTTGTATTTGCAGAACATGAACTTAGGATACCTTCAAAAAGCATTAATAAAGTGGTTTTTCTCTCTTGGTTTGACATCTCCCCTGTCTGACATTTCTTAGATGGTGTCTGCCAAGTGACGATGCTTTCTGGTGAGAGGACCTCAGGACTCTCCCTATCCCATGAAAGTCCAACACATGGCCCTATGAAAATGAACATTGGTGCTTTCTCATGCTGTTCTTTTTATTTTTATTTTTATTTTTCAAGTTAATCTGGAGTGATGAACTTCTAAGTTTCCAAAGTTTGGAAAACTGTCTAGGAATGTAGAAATCTGGGGATTTAGTTCATATTGGGTAGTAGAGCCAGCCCAGCATCAAAATCCTAAGGAATAAGGAACAATCTCCAGGATTCAGCCCAGCAGCGTCAATGCTACCATTGAATGTAAACTTGGTGGGATCAATGCTCTTTATAAACTCTATGAAATTTGAGTCTATTATCCGCCCCCCCCCCCAAATGCAGGTGGAATAGGGAAGAGCATACCCTCCATGATACTGGGGAGAAATATTTGTACTTTTTTTATTGGAAGAAAAGGTGTAATCAAGGGGGGGGGGAGGGGAAAACAAAAAACAGTTATTTACTGAAAATAAAAATAATAAACTTTTAAAACAAAATAAATATCCCTGTGTATAAGTTAAATGCCATTCATTGGTTAAGTGGAACTGGATCACCAATCCTGGCGGCAAAACAGTGGGGGAAGCACAGCCAGAACAGGGGCTTGAGATAATAGGGTTATTAGAGAAGAGATACCCCAGTGCCTCTGTGGTGCCCCTGGAATCCTGGAGGGGAAGTTTAAAACCTGGCTCTTACATAGTGAGCCCAGAGCACAGCTACTATACAAGTTATAAAAGAAACCTGCAAATCCCCTTATATAGCACAATGGCCATAGTGGCTGTTGCCCACATCAGTTAGGCTCTCATTTCTAGGGCTAAATCTAGGGGGTTATTTCTCAAGATCAGGTAGCACAGAGCTTCCACATATTATTCTTCCCTAATTTCTTCCTTAAGGCACTGCTAAGCTTGAGTAGCCCTAATCATTGCCATGCCATAACGGTCAGGGGAAACATGATACATAAATTGTAGCTGAAACATCTGCCCCTCCCCCACCCCAGTGTGACTTAGCAATTAAAAGGGGAGAGGGGGAATTAAGAACCCCCATATTCTTCCTCTTCTGTATTACCCTAGCTATCTCCCCCTGCCCACTTACTAAAGCATCCCAGAGTAGCACCACTTTAGGGATGCTCAGTCCAGGAACATACATGGAGAGTCTTTCCCTTCTCTCCTTGGAGCATGTACAGATACTCTCTACCTGCTACTGACTATAGATTTATTTCTAGATTAACTTCTCCCCCATCACCTACACTGATTACTGAACTGGAAAAACTAATGGCTTCAGGTGCCACACCTAGAGACTAGGGGACTTCTGACTGCTGGGTCTTTTAGAGGTAGCTTTCTAGTAGACAAAATACAATTTCAGTCAAGGGGTAGAGGAACGAAGGGCCCTTTCCAAGGTTGGCATGATAGCAGGTCCAATACATAGCTTCTAGGAATATGGAGATACACACACACACACACACACACACACACACACACAGGCTTTTCTGTATCTGCCTCTGGAGCATTATGTTCCATTCCAGTTAGCATGGCTTAAAACAGACATCGATAAACTGGAGTGTGTCCAAAGAATGGCAACCAGTATGGAGAAAAACATCTAAAGAGAAATGTACCTCATATGTAACCACGTGACTGGGTACAGAACAGGGAAATGTGGATACCCTATTTCCCAGTAGTGATTACCTCTAGCCATTGAGCTAGATCAACATTGATCAAGTCATCTTTAGCAACTCCACCAACACAACTACCATCTCCACAGGAGGGGTAGGAGACAATAGAAAATGACAAGGTTATTTGAGAAGATAGATAATCAAGGAGAGCCTGCTATAGGATGCTTTAGGAAACATGAGAATACTTGTAAGAACTGCTGTGGAGCAAAGAAAGCTAAACCAAGAAAACATAATGCCTGAAATAGTATAAATGAAAGCAAGATCATTCAGGCAAAAATGTTTTGATTAGTGTTGGTAACAGATGACAAATGTTGGAGAGTACTTCCTAAAGAGGTGATACACTGTGGGCATAGAATGTTACATACTCTGTCAGTGATGATATACTCATAGGTGGTTTTGTATAGCTGTGGGGATTGTTTTTAAGAGGAAAGGATAATGATGAAGGGGTTTATTGAAAAATGATTATGGTGGGAAGAAACAAAATACATTAATAAAGAATTTTTCAAAGTAACTCAAAAAATGTCTCACAGAATCAATGCCTTGGGTATTCTCATTTGATTTCACAAAACCAAAGAAGGACCCTATCCTTACCCAGTCAAAATCCACATCATTTTCCTTCAGAGCAACTGTCAACTGATGACTATTTAATGATAATTAAATGTAGCAGATCTGTCCAACAACAACAACAGAATTATTCTTTGTGTTTCAGATGCTCTCCCCCACAGCTGGCATATTTATTTCAGGCTTTGAGATATATACAGGATTATGTCTGCTTTTTTAGAGCAATGTATACCAAATGATCTAGGTTTTATATTTTATTTTTAAAATAGCACATTACTTAAAAAAATCTTTCCAAACTTTTCTCTTCTTTTCCTGTCCCTTCACACATTTTTTTCTCTTCAGTTGTATATTTCATACCATTGTAAAACAAAACCAAACCAAATCAGATGCCAACAGATATTTTGTCATGTGACTTCCAGAAACCTCTTAAGATCTATAGTAGCCCTGCCGATAGGACGCAGGATTAAACTGGGGCTCTTCAAGACATCGAACCCTGAATTTCTTGGCTAACATGACTCAAGACATATATTATAGAGTATCTGTGTGCTATCACATAGGATTATAAATTTGAAACTCCAAGGTACACTAGAAGATATCCAGTCCAACCCCAGTAATTTGACGATGAGGAAAATGAGACACCTCAATCTCCATAAGTAATAAAACTTGTCCATGGTTTATAAGGAGACTGTGGAAGAGCAAGAGTCAGAATTTGAACCCAGATCCTGTGGCTTCAAAACTCAGTGCTCTTTCCATCATACCCTTCTGCTAAGCTGCTAACTAAGACATCCAGGAGAGGACAGAGTCATAAAAATATGGTGCTAAAAATAGGCATGTAACAATAAATAGGAAGACAGGAAATAAATACTCATGAAGCTCTTACTATGTGTCAGGCAGTGTGCTAAGTCCTTATACAAGGACCATTCAATCCATACAACAACCCTTCCAGGCAGGTGCTATTACTAGCCCTATTATACCGTTGAGGAAACTGAGACAAGAGCGGTTCAATGAATTACGCAGGCTCACAAAGCTAGTAACTCATTGATGTCAGATTTGAACTCTAGTCTCCCTGACTCCATATCCAACACTCTATTCACTGCACTAAAGTAATTTTGACTTTTTCAAACTATTTTCACATAAATCTACTCTAACTGTTCTTTGAAGAAGGTAGGTAGGGCAGGTATTCACATACCTCGGGAGCCTGAGAAACAGAAACACATGTAATGTTCCTTTGCTCATTAGGAAAGAAGTGACTAAAAGCCAGTTTTGACAACAAGCTATGGGATCTTTTCTTTAATTATGTAGTGGTTTTCATGTCTGTTTTAAACGATGTTTTAGATCTTTTAAGTGGCACCAATCCATTGTGCACTTCTCCATTCTCTCTTTTTCTCTCTTCCTCTTCCTCTCCCTCTTCCTCTCCCTTTTCTTCTTGGGCCTCAACTACTCTCTCACACAGGTGAGCAGTTTAGAAGATATATTTTACCTAGACGAAGTCATAAGATTACAAAGTGCAACACTTTTATTCCTGATGAAGGCTATCACTTCCTAAGTTGATATAAGGATGTGAGATATGATTGGAGAACATATGGGAAGGGGGACTTCCAGGAGCCAAGATGGTGGAGTGATTGGCAATTGCTATCTCCCTCCCCTTGTTGACCTTGAAGAGCCCAGAGAATATCTCCCCAGGAAAAATCCTGGAATGGTGGGAGCAGCAGAAGAGGTAACAGTCTTTTAGACCACGAGGCTAGGAAAATCGCTAAGGAGTATTCCTCTTACTGTGGCTGAAGAGGACCAGTGCAGGATTAGAGCTATCCCAGACAGCTGTACCTCAACAAACTGGGAGAAGATCCTGAGCCCCAGGGGGGTGAATCCCACAACCACCAACACCAGGACCCCCAGGCATGCCTCAGCACTCCAGGGGAATCTAGAACACACTAGTGCAGATGAGATCACTTCCCTATGCTCTAGCTCAGCAGAGAAGACCTCCTGTGGCCAGACCACCCTTCCCCAACACTTAAGATAGCTAGCTCCAGGGCAATTCTGGGGAAACCCCAAAAGATTTCACCTGGCTTCTGCTTTCCAACACCAGCCAGCTCAGCATCAGGTAAGCTGCAGCATTTTAGCTTCTAGATGAAAGAACCAGAGGCCACAACACACAAAGCCTCAGGTTTTAGGCAAAAGAACTGTGGGACAGAGTCCCCTGTGCCCCAGATGCAGAGATCTACTTTAAGAGACAAGGAAAGGGTGGTCATCATGACTAAGAAGCAAAGCAAAAAAGAAAAGACCATAGAATCTTTCTATGGAGACAAGGATCAAAACATGAACACCAGAGAGGTCAGCATTGAGACTGTACTCCCATCTGAAACTTCAGAAGGGAATATGAACTGGTCTGAAGCACAAAGAGCTTTCTAGGAAGAGCTCAGGAAGGATTTTAAAAGCCAAATTAGAGAAATAGAAGAAAAATGACCAATGCTTTTAAAAATATGAAAAAGAAATCACAGAAGAATGTAAAAGGCAAATTGGACAAATGGGAAGGTTTCCACGTCACAAAAAGCACTTTGCTCCCACATGCCACAGTTTCTCAAATTTTACCATGAGAAATTATTTGACTTAATTTAAAATGTATTTGGCTTAAACATTATCCTCTCTCTGTTGTCTTCCTTTCAAATACAACTATTCCTAGGGAGAAGAATTAAGTTTCTAGAAACTTAGTGGTAATGAGTATATCAAGTGACTTTCTTCTCTAACAGGAGGAGCTGGGGCTTCATAAGAGGACAGAGTGCCTAGGCAGTGCTGAAATAGGGAGAGAATGCATAACATGATGACAAATACTTGTTTCATTCACAATTTTGCCTGAATCAAATCAAGAGACAGTGGAATGGTACATTGGGATTCAAAGTTAGAGGACTTGGGTTGGATTCCCAACTCTGCAACTTACAATCTATGTGACTTTGGACAAGTTATTTACCACCACTGAGTTTTAGTTTCTTCATACAAAAAATGAGGAGGTTAGATTTGGAGACCTTGATAGCCCTCAGCAGCTTAAAATCTGTTTTCCTATAATATAATATGGGCAAGTAGGTAGTAGTAGATACAGCACTGGGTCTGATGTCAGGGAGATTCATCTTACTAAGTTCAAATCTGATCCCAGACATTTCTTAGCTTTGTGACCCGAGGCAAGTCGCTTAACCCTGTTTACCTCAGTTTTCTCATCTCTAAAATGATCTGAAGAGGGAAATGGCAAAACACTCTGGTATCTTTGCCAAGAAAACCCCCAAAAGGGGCCAGGAAGAGTTGAACATGTCTGAAAAACAACTAAACAACAACAAATAAACAAAAATAAAATGATTGAATAGCTTTAAATAACAAAGTTTCTCCAAATGAAGATATCACCTTTATGAATGGATAAAAAGCTGTAAAAAAATGAAAAGGTCAGTCCCTTTCAGGCGTTTTATTAACATTCCTCTTAAGTGTTTACTAAGGACAAAGTGAAAAAAGTGGCGGTAAAAAACACAGACCCAGTAGTCCGCCCTCTAAAAGCTTTTAATCTAATTAGGAACATGAGGAACTTAAGTGAAAAGTTAAATAACAAAAGATTTAAATAGATGTTCAGGGCAATGATAGGGTTGATGTCCCAAGGTTGTCAATGATGAATTGGTAGTGAATGTAACACTAGGAATTCTGTAATCAAGAAATGAGAAATGTCATGAACAGAAATATTTCAGCCAATTGTAGCTTCAATGCTAGTTTGAAAATTGAAAGGTTTTATCTTTTCCTTCAAGAAGAAGAGGGAAAGCTTTTTTGACTGTTTGCAATGACCTTTTAATTCCTAATGGTTAGGTATTCTAATGCAAAGGCTCAATCCACATGGCATAGCTGAGGGCTGAAAAAAACAAGATGAAATTTCCTGTAGAAATAAAATCCTGGATCTACCAGAACAAGACCCGTTTTCAAAATTGGGTTTCTATGTTCAGTCACAAAAGCCCTACCGGTCCTTTAAGACAGATAGCCCTCATGTTTATGCATGCCACATTGAGGAGCAGGGAGGTGGTTTCCTTTAATTATGCATGCACTGAAGAAAGCATCTAGCAAAAGTTACTTATGTAATCACTAGCTCCTCTTCCCCTCTACCCCAAACCTAACTGCACGCCCACCCAGAATCAATTTAAAATGGAGCACTTGGCATAACTTTATTGGTATATCTTTCTTATGCATTTGACCAATCAAAATGATAATTTAGACAAACTGTGGACTGCAGAGTGCATTATCCAGCAATATCTCATTATTATGCAAAAAATCAGATATTCACAGCAACTGTCTCATCTATTTATTGTTTGGTTACTCATCTGGAAATTTTAATACTTTCTTCAGGGGCAGGGGCTGGTAATAAAAAAATAGGTCTATATATCAAACCTTTAACTTCCAGCCATCATTGTGTGCCATAATACAGATGGAGTAGCTATCAGCTCTCTTTACTGTGTTGGTTTATTTACTTCAACAGAGAATGTAGATTTAAATGGGATAAAGTAAGGAAGTGGGCTTCCAGCCCCAGAGTCCTGCTTGACAATTGAATTTCTTTGCAAGCATGATGGCTGACCAGTCAGCCCGACCATTGTCTATGCAACAAACATGCTAGGATGAAGGTCAATAGCATATAAAATAACCTTTAAATATGATACTGAGGAAAGGGCACTAGAGTCACAAGACGTGGGTTTGAATCCTGGTTCTGTCACTACATGGATGACCTTAGGCAAATCACTTTATCCTCCGAGCCTTAGTTTCCTCAGTTGTGAATTGGGGAACTTTATTGGATGACTTCTGAAAGATAAATCCATCATCCTTTGGCTATCATTGGTATTATTCATGGGGGTTGAATTTGTAGTAGGAATGTCAGATGTTTAGGGAAGGCTATGTGATCTTACAAGGATCTTACAAGTGGTCGAAGGTTTTTATTTATTTGTTTTATTTTGATGTTGCATTCCCCTTCATTTGTTTGGCTGACTATAAAGACATGGTTCAAAGACACATGAATATCTTGGTACATTTTGCCCTACATTTCATTTTCTAATTGATCGCATTTAGCCTTGCATTATTTTCTGATTGCACAAGGGTGCAAGTCTGATGTCTCGCATTAAGACCATACATTTCTTGAGGATGGGAACTGACCGCATTTTAAATTTCATTTTTGTCTCACATCGTAGTTACCTTGGAGGCCACAAGCGTGTGGTGGATAGAATGCTGGATTTCGAGACAAGTGGCCCTGGTTTGGAATCCCACTCAGTATTTGGGTAGTTGGAGGGATTATACACACACACACACACACACACACACACATACAGATAGAGGGCATGGAGTGAGTTGAACAGGAAGGGATGATATCTAAAAAAATAAAATTAAGGGGTAAGAAAGGAATATATTGGGAGGAGAAAGGGAGAAATGGAATGTGGCAAATTATCTCTCATAAAAGAGGCAAGAAAAAGCTTCTTCAATGGAGGGGAAAAGAAGGGAGATGAGAGGGAAAAAGTGAAGTTTCCTCCCATCACATTTGGCTTAAGGAAGGAATAACATGCACACTCAATTTGGTATGAAAATATGTCTTACACTACAGGAAAGTAGGGGAGAAAGGGAGAAGTGGCATCTGAGGAGGATGATAGAAGGGAGGGCAAATGGGAAGAGGGAGTAATTAGAAGTAAACACTTTTGGGGAGGGACAAAGTCAAATAAGAGAATAGAATAAATGGGGATCAGGATAGAATGGAGGGAAATATAGTTAGTTTTTCACAACATGACTATTATGGAAGTCTTTAGCAAAACTACATATATATATAGCATATATTGAATTGCTTTCCTTCTCAGTGGGGATGGGTGAGGACAGAGGAAGGGAGAGAAGTTGGAACTCAACGTTTTAGGAACAAATGTTGAGAATTGTTTTTGCATGTAACTAGAAATAAGAAATACAGGTAATGGGTTATAGAAATCTATCTTTCCCTACAAGAAAAGAGAGGAGATGGGGATAAGGGAAGGGAGGGGTGTGATAGAAGGGAGGGTAGATTGGGAGAAGGCCTAATCAGAATGTACAGTGTTTTGGGACGGGGGCAGGGGAGAGATGGGGAGAAAATTTGAAACTCAAAATCTTGTGGAGATGAATGCTGAAAACTAAAAATAAGTAAATAAATGGGATAAAAAAATAAAAAAGTAACCTAGATTTTTTAAAAATTTATTTAAATTTTTTTAATTTATTTTTTTCAGTTAGCAAGCATTTATTTTCTCTCACTTTCACCTCCCCCTGGAAAAGGAAAAGAAAATCCTTGTTACACATATAAAAAGGCAAATATAATAAATTTCTCCATAGGCCATGTGAAAAAAGTACTAAGCAGATTTACTAGGTGATTGGATATGGGTGGATGAGAGGGAGGAAGTCAAGGACTCTTAGATTTTGAACCCAGGTGATTGAGAAAATGATGATAATATTATCCCAAATGGAAAATGAGAAAGAACAGATTTTGGTGGGAAGATGTCCAATTTTGGTTGGACGTACAAAGTTTGATAACTAGATGAAGATGAGAATGTTAGATTGGAACCACAGGTAGTACAAAGTAGTGGTTTTTAAAAAATCAACTTGATAGTCATTTAAATTCACTGAAGCCACAAGAATGCCTGAGATTATGAGATTTAAAGAGTTATATTCCTAAAAATAGAGTTTCTAGGAGAAAAGAAGGATGAGATTGATACCTTTGGAAAATGCTTAGATATGAAGTGGAGGTGGGGTGAGGGTGAGGAGGAGGAACCAGACAAGAAGGATTAATCAGAGAGATAGGAGGAGGCCCAGGAAATATTTGACAAAATCAAAAATGCCAAGGGATAGCAAATAAGGCTGGGGCTCTAAATTAAAGTAGAATATGTGATGAATAAGCAGAAAAACTCCAAAGATCAAGACAAAGGCAAGGGGTAGGGAAGGATTGCATAAAAAAACAAAATAGGAATAGCATAGGAAAAAATAAATTCTGATCTAATTATATATTTGAAATTTGCTTATTAATTAAATGTAGTTCTCTATTCCATTGATGTTTACTTTGGAGCAGGAAAGGCCCTGAATATGGAGAATGTGTTCCCTTTGGATTGGTAAATTAGAATCAAATGCATTTCTCTTCTCCCTTCTTTTTTCCTTTTTCATCTCAATAAAATCTGTTCTACAAGGTCTATAATAGTACCAAAGACAGAGTATGCATCCAGTGCTTAGAATAGGTTTTATTTTATTAGGCACGCAGAAGTATTATGAAAGGAAGGCTGCCTCAGGGTTCTGGTTTTCCATGGCTCAGTGATGGCATCTCAAAGTCATAGACCATATAGTAATTTCTTTCTTTTTTCTGAGGCAATCAGGGTTAAGAGACTTGTTCAGGGTCCCACAGTTAGTAAACGTCTAAGGCCATATTTGAACTCAGATCACACAGTAATTTTAACATGCATCATTTTTCAGGGATGCTTTCTTCAACATCATTAGCACTCTTCTTCTCCCACCTCCCCACCTCAAATGGGGCAGGCTTCTCACTGGGAGACATTAATAAAGAGGACATTTATGTGGGGTGTCTCAAAAGTCTTAGTGCAGTATGGCTCTTTACATTTATGATCTCATTTGAACTTTTTAACAACCCTGTGAAGTAGATACAGGTTTTATTTATTCTCATTTTACAAGTAAAGAAAATGAGGTATCAAGATCTCAAGGGACTTGCCCAGTGAAACATGGATAGTGTCAGTTGGATAAATTAGAACCCAGGTTTTCCTGACTCCAAGTCTTTCACTCTCTAGCCTGCCACACTCTCTCAACAAAAGAGCAATCTTATTGGTCAGGAGGTTCTCTTTGAATGATTTCAATTTTCCACTATTAATATTGTCTTCCATTTTTAAGTACTTCATTCCCCTGGAAGGACCTGCCTGGTTCTCACAAAATACATAAAGGATCTGTGATTTCATTGGTTTGAGTGACTCCAGGTATGGGAACTTCCTCTTCTAATAGAAATCATGGCCTATCTGCTGACTTAGTAAATAATTCCAGTGGATTTGTTTGAGATTCAAAAATGTTCAAAGAGTTGCCCAAGATTAACAATAAAATAAGTTTCAGATGAGGGATTTAGGCACAGGTCTTCCTGACTCCAGGTCCATTCTATCCACCATAGTAAGTTTGCCTCTGATTATCTTGGAATTTATTTGGAGACTTGATAGGCTTTAGTGCAATGATGCTTTCTTCCATTACCTACTAGCAATAATAGTAACCCACTTCTAGAATAATGAAAGAGAAAGTAAAAATTCTTCATTCTAGAACAATTAATCAGATAATTGTGATTAAGGTTCTGTCTAGGCTCTTTTTTTGATCATGGCTTTCAGGTAGTCTCATAATTTTTAAATTGTCTCTCCTGGATCTATTTTCCAGGTCAGTTGTTTTTCCAATGAGATATTTCATATTCTCTTCCATTTTGTCATTCTTTTGGTTTTGTTT
>JAQQSK010010726.1:0-12566 GCA_028658325.1 Potorous gilbertii | reverse complement strand
TGTCTCTGTGTGTGCATGCATGTGTGTGTGTGTGTGTGTGTGTGTGTGTGATCCCACCAGATACCCAGATACTGAAAAGTTTCAAGAGTTACAGATATTGTCTTTCCATGTAGGGATGTAAACAGTTCAACTTTAGTAAGTCCCTTATGACTTCTCTTTGCTGTTTACTATTTCATGCTTCTCTTCATTCTTGTGTTTGAAAATAGCTACTATGGATTTTTAAATCTTCACAGCATTATACATATGAAAGAAATGTACATAACTTCACACTTAGAGGTTAGAAGCTTAATACAGAGGGATTGTGTTCCTTATTTTGGATTAGTAATGGGTAACATATTAATGTTCATGTCCATTCAATAAAAATTAGTAAGTCTTATCTATTTAGCTAAAATTTCAAATGTATTATATGAAGAATTTATCCAAAAGGAAGCTTTGAAATACCTAGCTATTAAATAGGTTTTCCAGTACCTTATTGTATGTTGCCATAGTCCCAGGGCATAGTGAAAAGGAAAATCTTAAAGAAGTTTCTCAAGAAATTTTTAACCACATTATTAAAAGTACATAAATATCTTGTTGCTTAAGTGTATTTTAATATAGTTACTTTCATAAAGCTTTTCCAAGATGACATTCACATCACTCAAAATTCTGCTGTGATTGTTGAGTTATTTCAGTCATGCCCAACTCTTTGTGACCCCATTTGAGGTTTCCTTGGCAAAGGTACTGGTGTGGTTTGCCATTTCCTTCTCCAATTCTTCTTACAGAAGAGGAAAGCGATGCAAACAGGGTTAAGTGACTTGCCCAAGGTCTCACAGATTTGAACTCATGAAGATGAGTCTTCCTGACTCCACGCCTAGTACTCTATCTACTGGGCTACCTGACTGTCCTTGGACCTTTACACTGATATGTTTTTCGCTTAACAACAACCATGTGCTCTTTTTAATTGCACAATAAAACATTTAATCATAATATCAACACATTAGATTAACAAGATTTAAGCATGAGGAAGACATTTGGGGAAGAGCCATGTCAACATGACTCTGAGAACATGGGCTCTTTTGTTTCCATTTGTGTCCCCAGTCATAGCAGAAGTACTGGCACACAGAAAATGCTTAGCACATGCTTTATCTACTTATATATCTAGCCCAATGTCATATAACCAGTATACATAAGAAATAGAAGGTGAATCCAGATTTTCCTGACTCTGAGGCAAGTCTTTTACAGGCTTTTACTCTGTGTTGCTTCTCAATTAATTAATGTCAATCTGATAATAAGACAAAGTCATTAGATATGGGTTGGTGTTAGACTAATCATGGGCTACTTTGGAAAGGGGAGCTGAAAGTAAAGAAAGGATTGAACCCAGGGGTCTAGATAAACCCTGGAAGAGACACTACTTGAAGAGTCTGAATTAGTTTATATCTGAGGAAGAATGGGTTGGTTTTATATCAGAGTCATAGAAAACCAGAGTTTGTGTTTGGATTCTGTCAAAAGACAAGGCAAACAAACGTAACATGGATTTAGGTCTCCTTACTCCTTGTCCACCATTCTTTTCCTGCTTGAACAATCACTTCCAGGCATGAAACATTTCGGAATGGAGATGAGAAGCTCAGATTCACATAGTGCTTGTGTAGAATATTGCTGAAGTTTTCATGGTTATGATATGCTTTCTTATGACCCCAAATGGACCTTTTACTAGTACAAAGGGGAGGGGAAAAGGAAATCAGCCATAAAATATAAGATTAAACAACAATGATTCCATAAGAAGTGTTTATCATTTTATGTGATGTTCTATGTAATAAACACTCAGGAGATGGATCGGTTAAAATTGATAACAGTGAAGGATTTGTGCATGTCCAAATGAACTAAGATAGGGGTGGAGAACCTACAGCCCCTTTCTCTCCTCTGATGCTGTCAACATCCTAGTAGAAACTTTCATTACTTTATGCCTAGGCTGTTGAAATAGACTTTCAGTTGACCCCTCTTCACTCTAGTTCAGGGGCAGGGAACCTGCAGCCTTAAGGTCACATGTTATCTTCTAGATCCTCAGGTGAAGCCCCTTGAGTGAGTCTAAGTTTTACAGAACAAATCCTTTTATTAAGAGGATCTGTTCTATGAAGTTTGGATTCAGTCAAAACGCCACACTTGAGGACCTAGAGGGCCACATGTACCCTTGAGACCGCACGTTCCCCATCCCTGAACTAAATAAAAAATAGCTTGAAAAGACAATGTACCATGCATCAGCTATACTTCAAATCTGGTGACTACAAGGCATTCTTTTCCTGAGCCAGGCTACAGCAAAAGGATAAGATCCTACGTTCAGATAAGTCATTTGAACTCCTAAAACTCATCTGTTAACTGCTCCTACAGGCTTCTTTAAACTGCTTTATTCTTTTCCCTTAATCTTTTCTGGTTTGGTATTGCCAAAGTTTATAATCAAAAATCCATTTTAATTCTTTGGCCTTATCTAATGACTCCTTAGCTAGGATAAATCTCCTAAAGGCTTAACAAGACATTGAAAGATACAGTGGTAGGGAGGCTTTTAACCTTTTGGCAGCTGGCCCTTTGTTTTTATGCAAAATGCAATATCCATGTCAACTAGAGACCTCTCACCTTTCTCAATCAACATAACACACAGCCCATTTTCTCTCTTTCTCTCTGTCTCTTAACCTCTCTGCAATTCTGTCTCCGTTTCTGTCTCTCTCTTTATATACAGATGAAAAATTGAGGCCCAGAAGTGGAATTCTGCCCAAAATCACCTAGGTGAAATATAGTCCAAGTTACTTACTTAAAAATTCAACAAATATTTATTAACCAGCAACTACGCAAGGCATTATGCTAGATACTAGTGACATAAATACAAAAAAAAAAAAAAAAGGGTGAAACTCTCCCTGCCTTCAAGAAACTTGCATACTACTTGGAAGGGAAGGAAAAACGGACATATAGGAGGTGGATCATGGGAGTTATTACATCAACTTACTGAGCTGACTTACAAGGGATGGCCTTTCGTTGAGGATTTTAATTGCATTTTTTAAATGGTATACATGCGTGTGCACATTGACAGCCTTGAAAAAAACTGAGGGAACTGAGGCATTTCTTCCTGCAGAAGGTAAGAGCATATTAAGATTTATTTCCTGGGATTGAATGGGTTGGCCCAGACTGGAGTAAGGGATAAATCATTTGACTCCAACTCTTTGTGCTATGTCTTTAAAAAAGAGACTTCCTCACACATCTTGGCTCCCTTTGCCCCCTTTCCTTTCATAAGTACACCTCAGAACAAGTCATTAAAATATTCATGGATGCACCTAGTCCTCCTCTAGGCTTCACTGTATTGAGAAGAAACACGATCAGACTGTGGGCTACTTGTCTTTCTATCTGTACACTTGTAAAGCAACAGCTCCTGAAGGTAGACATTGCTACAACCAAGTTTCCTCTCTTCCAGGTTAACTGAATGAAATCGCTGGTAAAAAATGAGAAGGTGTGGGTGGAGAGTATATTAGATATAGATCATTAACCAAGGGTCTGATACCTATGGTTAAGATACTCTAGGTCAGGGATTTTGAATCTGAAGTGTAGTTTATGGACCCTTCCCAAGTGTGGTTAAATTTTAGGGGGCCTTTGAACATGGATGGGAAAAAATTACATCTTTTATAATTGGTTTACTTTGTAGTTTTATTTTATGTATTTGAAGCTGTTTCTAAAAAGGGGGTTAATAGACTTCACCAGACTGCCAAGGAGGTCTGTGATTAAGATGTACTGCTCTATTCACACTTTTTGGGTTGTACATTACTGAATTTCCTGTTAAGCCCTTTTTTTGTTTCTGATCACACAAAACAATGAAACTAGAGCGTACGTTATGAATTCAAATCCAAGAAATGAAAGGGTCTGACTGGGTTCTGTGTCTCATTCTGTGATCCTTACTAAGTGATGGCAATAGGCTATAACATCTGGTTACACCTAGAGATGTTGAGTTCTTGTAATTAAAGTGTTTTTGTTGGCCATCACTCCTAAATATATTGGGAATATTCAGAGATCTTTCTACCAACAAGAGTCGATCTCATTTGGGATTCTGGCTTAGGTGTTATTGCAGCAGAAGACCTCTGAGATCCCTCTCAACTGTGAGATTCTATGTTCTTCAAGTCACTAAATGTCCAAATAAGGATGATTTAGATGCATTGCTATGATACTGCGACGTGTAGTAGACTTGGATTGATACTCCAGCTCTGCCACTGGTCTTGGTCAAGTCACTTTCTCTTGACTTCATTTTCCTCCTGTGAAATCGAGGGACTAGACTCAATGATATTTTAAGGTCTTATCTAGTTCTAGCATTTAAATACTCTAAACAGGTCATCCTAGACTAACTGTGCTTTCCCCCCAAACCTCACAAGTATACCTTGCTGCCATAGAGCTATGAAACACACATGGCTTCTCTGTGGATATGTCAGTACTGTCCCAGACAGTCGACCCCACCACCTTATTTTAACAAGTGGAAACCCAGTTATTACATCACACTCACTCCTCATGTAAACTTGAATCCAACTATTTGTTTCTTGTGTGGGAAAGTGTATTCAAGCAGAACTGTTTTTCTTGTATGTACTAGTGCATAATTCAAATATGCTTTGTAGAAAGTGTTTTCCTTGGGCAAAGAAAAAAAATGGATTACCCTATACCTACAAATATTTACTCTGAAACAAATTTCAAAGGTTTTCAAGTTGCGTTCATTGTAATCATTCCTACATTGGAAGAGGAGAAAATGCAGGAATTCTAGAATTCACGTATAAATTAAAAAACAAATTTATAATAGACTCAAAAGTTTAGTCCTGTTATGTCTATAAACACACATATTTTATTATGTTTTAAGTCCTGAGGTTATAAAGAAATATAAAAATATGGTTTCTGCTCTCAAGGAAGGGCAGGTAGGTGGCACAGTGCACATAGTGCTGGGCTGAAAGTCAGGAAGATTCATTTTCCTGAGTTCAATCTGACCTCAGATTTACTAGCTGTGCAATTTCTGGGAAAGTTGTTTAATCCTGCTTATTGCAGTTCCTCATCTATAAAATAAGCTGGAGAAACAAATGGCAAATCCCTCAAGTATCTGTCAAGAAAATTCTAAATGGGGTCCCAAAGAGTTGGAAATGACTGAACAACAAAACTCTCAAGGAGCTCTCATTATAATGGAAAAGATGATAGGCAAATAATTATGTACATAAAAGTTTTTATGGAGTGGGGCCTTTTATGACCCCTTTGGTTTATTTTTTGCTTTTGTTTTTGGCAAAGACACTGGAGTGATCTGCCATTTTCTTCTTCAGTCTAAAACCATATACAATGTGCAGCACTTGTGGACCTCTCACCGCTACAAAGGGCTTGGGTGGGGTCTCTGCTTTTGAGCCATGCTTGTTTTTTTTATAATTTTGCAACATTTCCTTTTAATTTTTTTCTGTATTGTTATTATTTTCATTTACAATGTTGTAGTCATTGTGTGCATTTTTTTTATTCTGTTAGCTTCTCAGTATCAGTTCATGTAGATCTTTCCGTGTTTCTTTGTATTTATAATACTCATAATTTCTTATAGTACAATAATATTCCATTACATTCATGTATCATAATTTCTTTATCTGCTTCCCAACCAATGGGCATCTACTGCTATTTCAATTCTTTGCTGACATGATATAATAATAAAAAGTGTTGCAATGGATATTTCATTGGATGTGGATACTTATTTTTTCTTCTTAATGACCTCCTTACGGTACAAGATTTGTAATCACCCGGTTTTGACTCTAGAAACAAGATGTCCTCCCATGTTAAGCTCATCGTTGGTAATTTTATCACCATTCTGCTAATTCAAGCCTTGACTGACACCACCTCCTTTATCCTTCCTCCTGTCGATTGGAGGGACAAAGGGTAGAGTATATAGGGTGTTCAGAAAGACTAGGAACCCTGGTGGGAGGGCTTGCCAAGCCCTTTTCAGAGCTATTCATCTACCTTTGGTGTCCCAATTTTATCCAATTCTCACTTGAGCCTCCAAGAAGTATGCCCAGCAGCCACACCCCAGAAAACTCTCTCCTTGGACAGGCTAAATAGGTTGAGGGTAATCAATAGTCCTCAAACCCATTGGTGAGTGAGTGGGATATCTACCTGAAGCATGTGAAGCTTCCCTCAGTGGAATGCGTGACTGAGAATAATTTGTTTAAGTAGCCACAAAAGTAGCTGAAGCAGGCTTGGTCCAACATTCAAGGTGCCAATGTCATCCATTACATCCTGAGCCACTGTCAGTTACCTTGACTTTTTCCTGCCATAACTTGGAAAGAGAGAGGTTGATGACTTTGTCTTACTCTGCCTCACTAAAGTCCAGTTTACAGACAACTCATCACCTGTGATATCCCTGGTCCTCTTTGAAAAAGGATAAACTACAAAGGGTGGAGTACCGAACTTCTCTCAAAGCTTTTCTTTATAGAAGGCAGAAAATGGACTTTTCAGGCTCACTCCACTCTGCATCTGTTGCTTTGCCTAGTTTCAACTCTACTGAGCAAGATCGCCCTATTCTGAGCCTTTCCTAGTACCCTCTCTTTCCTGCCACCTTTTGTGTGGTCTCCTCCCTGCCACCCCCCCCCCCATTAAATAAGGACAAGGATTGTTGTTGTTGCTCAGTCATTTTTCAGTTGTGTGTGACTCTTAGTGACTCCATTTGGGGTTTTCTTGGCAAAGAATACTTCAGTGGTTTGCCATTTCTTCCTCCAGCTTATTTTACACATGAGGAACTGAGGCAAACAGGTGATGACTTACCCAGGGTCATATAGCTAGTAAGTGTCTGAGGATAGATTTGAACTAAGGTCTTCCAAAGCTCTATCCACTGTGCCACCTAACTGCCCTAAGGACAGAGATAATCTCTCTTTTTATTGATAGTATGCCCAAGGCTAAGCAAAGTGCCTGCCACATTAAGGGAACTTAATAAATATTTAGTGGGTTGGATACTGGATTGGATTGGAATGTCTAGGTTAAAGGTTATAGACATACTAGTCATTTTATTTGAACAATTCTAAATAATTTTGCAAAATGGTAATATTAATTCACAAATTCACCAACATTGCACTCATGTACTTGTCTTCCCACAATCCCTCCAGTACTGACTATTGCCACCTTTTTGTCATCTTTGCCAATTTGTAGAGGCGTTAATTGATTCAAATGTTCTGGTGAACAACGTATATTTGGTTAAGAAAAATCACTGCACTGTTAATATTTCTTGTTCCAAAGATTCAGTTGTGAACTATGGACATCAAGGAGGTCAAAGACTGAATGAAATGTTTCTATGCCAAGTTAATTTTACTAGCATTTAGTGATTTTTTGTGGAAGCAAAAAAGCTGAGAAGAAAAGTATGGGTTGATGCATTGAAAAATGGTCAAATAAATTGTGTTATATTACTAAAATGGAATATTTTTGTACCAAAAGAAATGATGATAAGGAGGAATTCAGAAGAACATGGGAAGACTTGTTTGAATTTATGAAGAATGAAAAAAGCAGAACCAAGAGAATGGCAAATGCAATTCTTACCAAAATATAAACAAAAGCAATATGAAAAGACAACTGAATTCTGATTAGTAGTAAGAACCAATCTAGAATTGTAAAACGAATTAAATAATCTTTCTGTCTTTATCGCTTATTGAAATTTATTTTTATTGAGATTATTTCTTTGTTATAAGAGAGGGTTTCATTTGGAAGGGTATAGTTTAAAGGAAAATAATGGAGGCATAAAAACTAAAGACATCGACAAACTTTAATATAAAAATCGTACCATATGAGGACTAGTCAGAGGAGATGAAGAAGGGATGTGGCATGATACACTGGGGAAATAATATATCTATTGTCAGAAGAACTGGGTTCAAGTCCTAGCTCTGCTATTTGCTACCTATGAGACCTTGGGCAAGTCACTTAACATCTTGGGTTTCCTCAGGTATGAAATAAAAGGATTGGACATCTGAGATGACCTGTCACTCTAAATTTGTGAAAGTAAGAAAAAATTACAGAGAGGCAGATTTTTAAATCAACATGAAATGAAACTTTCTCAAAATTAGAACTGTTCAAAAATGCAAAAAGTTGTCTGTTTCAGAAGATAATTTCCTAATCCTGAAAATCTTCAGCTGCAGCTAGAAAAGAATTTTTACATATAATAGCTTATAATAATATCTAGCATTTGTATGGCACTTTAAAGATTGCCACGTTCTGAATGTATATTATGTCAATTTGCTCCTCAAAATAACCTTATGGTTTAGGAGCTATAATTATGCTCATTTTACAGACGAGGAAACTAAGAAAGGCTAAGTGACATGCCTTGCATCACACAGCTAGGAATTGTCTGAGGCAAGATTTGAACTCAGGTTATCTCGACTCTGTTCACTGCATTGCTAATTAAATAAAAAAGAAAACATTGTGTTTCCTATAAGTGAGGTGCTGTGTTGGACCTTGGGAACACAAAGACAAAATAGAATTTTTCTCGGGCCCCCACAGAACTTAGACTCTGCTGAGAGGAAACAAAAAAGGACACAGATAGATAATTACAAGTGCATAGGACACACTCTCTCCTCTCTGACTTTTCATGACACATCTCTTTCTGTTCTGTCTTCTACATGTCAATCTTCTTTATTTGATTTCCATCAATTCTCTTTCATCAATAACCTTGGGTATCCCCTAAAGATTTGTACTACTCCCTCTTCTTTTCTCTCTCAAATCTACCCAGTGATTTCATCAGCCCCTGTCAGTTTAAATGCTATCTCTATACAGATGAATTTCAGTCTAGCTCATATCTAGTATCAATAATTTATCATTGGACATTTTTGTTTGATTGTCCCAGAGGCACCATCTCACAAATTATCCTCCCTCTTAAAACTCTGTTTCTAAAATATCCTTTCTATCTTGGAACCACTATTCTTGTTGGAGTCATACCAAATTCTCCTTTACCCACTACGTCCAATAAGCTGACAAGTTTTGTCCTCCCTAATCTTCACTTACAGCCAGCAGCCTAGTTTATTTTGGCTCTCATCACTTATTGCCTGATTAATTGCAAAAACCTCTTAATGAGTTTCTCTGCTTCCAGTCTTCCTTCTTCAGTTCATTCTCTATCCATCTGTCAAAAGAGTCTTCTTAAAATTCAAGTCTGACCATGCTATTTTCCTAAAGTTTGACTTCTACAAAATTAATTCTTCTTAGTTTGTCATTTGTAACTTTTTATAAGTTGACTAGTTGACACAGTAGATAAAGTGCTAGGGCTGGAGTCAGGAAAATCTGTTCTTGCTCCCTCTCTCCTCCTCAGGTTATTCAAGTATCATGCTTATTCTTATCTATTTATATGCTGTTTTATGCGCTGCTACATGCACACACAAACACAAGCACACACTCTCTGAGGACGGGGGTTATTTTTCATTTTGTCTCTGTCTATCCAAGGTTGAGAAAAGTGTTTTGAACATGACAGATGTTTGAAAAAAGTTTGTTGGATTGTATTAAAAGTTATTCTGAATGAGGAAAAAACACAAATAAATGGGAGGTTCAGCTAAAGATTTTTGGAGGAGATGGCATCTGACCTGAGTCTTAAAGGGAGGCCACCTCTGAAGATATTGGGAGAGGGGAAGAAATAAGCATGTATTCAGGTGTATGAGGTGTCCAGGGAAGACTAGCACTTCTGGTGTCAGGGCTTGATGAGCCCCTTTCAGGACTGTTTATCTACTTTTGGTGCCCACCTGGCAGCCAAGACTCACCTGTGGCTCTATAAAGCTGTAGCACATGCAGCAGTCACACCCCAATAAATTATCTTAGTAGATATGCTACACCAGATTGAAGGTAACCAACAGATCTCAAACCCCTTGGTGAGTTAGGGGGATGTCTAACTCCAAAAAAGTGAAGACTGTCTCCCCTCCTCTAGTGGAATGGGCAGATGAGAAAAATTTGTTCCAACAGCCATGAAGGTGGCTGATGTAGATGCGGTAAAATACTTAAAGCTTGGTAAGACATTGAAGGTACCAAGGTTGCACCTAGGCCATCCCCAGTCTTGACTTTTGTCCTTACTCTGGACTTGGATGACTTTGGAAGAGAGTGAGACTAATGACTTTGCACAACTCTGCTTCACTTAAATCCAATTCAATCACAAGTCAAGACATCACCCGTGATGTCACCAGTCCTCTTTGAAAACAAAGACAAATGACATTATATGACAAGAACTCTGCTGAGTGTTTTACACATACTATCTTCTTTAACAGATAGAATGCGAAGTCTTAAGGTAGCTTGGAGTGATGGTGAGCTCTAATGTGTGATGCTGACATGTACTGATTGGGAAAGACAAACCATGAACCAGGTTCTAAACTCCTTAAGAAAGGAGGGAAAGTGACCCGAATTCCAGTACTTTACAGCAACAAAGATCTGGACTGAGTGGTAGAGATAGTAGGAATGTCCAAGGAGAATAGATTGCAAAGTGATGGAGGTAGCAAAAGGAAGTGGGAATGGAGAAGAAGGCATATGTCTACTTCTGTCCTTCTGGCTAAGTGTGATTGGGAGATATGATAGAAGGAAGACACAGTGCTATAGGGAGTAGCCAGAGATGAGATAGCGTATAAAGAAAATCAGATTTATATGAGTATAAGAAGGAAAGCATATAAGTGGAAGAAGAAATCTAGGATAAAGGATAATGTATTTATAATACAAGATTTCCAGAGGGTACAATGTGAAAATAAGCCAAAGGAAGACAGGGGCTGAGGAAAGTTAGAAGCATATTTTCTAAACTCTACTTTTTTTAGTTTCTCTAGAAATATTGGAAGCTACTGTTCTCCAGTCTAAAACTCTTCCAGACTTTTCTGTTTAAGAAAGGGGGAAGAAAAAATAATTAAGATTTTTATTTGAAATGGAACTCTCTGTACCAGAGAGCAAAACAGGGGCGCGCGCGCACACACACACACACACACACACACACACACACACACACGCACTAGAAAAGCCACAGTAAACAAAAACATTTAGTGACATATCAATCAACACTGGTTCTGTTCTACCTAATAGGATTTTAGTGCTTCTTCCACTGGAAAGCAATCAACATGCCACATTCTTCCTTCACGTTCTTCGCATTTCATATCTCGGTGGGCAAGTAAGTAGTACTCAAAAGTATAAATGAATGAATGAATAATAGCTTTGAAAATTGTTATAAAAGATATATATATATATTCATTTAGAGAGCCTTCCAGTTCCACTTCTCAGTAAGAATCCAAGAAGTTTCAGAGTTCTTTTCACGGAATAGCGAGCCAAATTGCTCTTCACTCAACTATGGTATTAACTCGCCCTCGTGTTAGATAAACCCAAGTGAATAAATTACATCAGCTAAAGGAAGAGAAGACAACCACAGTTTGAGGCACTGCTTGGTATTTGAATTGGTCCCTGGAGAGGGCTGAAGATCTCCCAGAGATTACCCATTACTATTGTCAAATGATATACATACAATAAATTCGGTCCCCAGGTTTGGAAACCATTCTCAGATAGTTTTTTGAAGTCTTTGAGAACTTATCATGATCTTTATGGCTTTAGCCATTCTAGTTATGGTCAGGAATCCAAGAACTTGAGAGAGCAAATGGCCTAAGGCAAGCTTTTGCTTGTTTGTTTTAGTTAATCAAACCTAGGTTGTCTAGCCTTAATTGAAGTCCATTTTCTCTTGGTCACTCTTTTGTGGATATAGGTAAGGGAGAGGAGATAACAACTTGTTCACTACTGACCTGAAGACTGATCAGAAGGTCATTATCTTTAAAAGGATGTCTCTTCTCATTAATCTGTCCTGCTTTTTTCTAACTTACAATTACCTGTTCTGTATATCCAAGCCAAATATTTACTGAACTCTCCATAAGATGTGTGGTAATAGAATTAGCATGGCAGAGAAGTTATTTTCTTTTTTTTAAGATAAATTTATTTATTTAAATTTTTACATTCATTTTCACAAAATTTTGGGTTCCAAATTTTCTCCCCATTTGTCCCCTCCCCCCACCTCAATACACCGAGCATTCTAATTTCCCCTATCACCAATCTGCCATCTCTTCTATCATCCCTCCCTTCTCTTGTTCCCATCTTCTCTTTTGTCCCATAGGGCCAGATAACTTTCTATTCCCCATTACCTGTATTTCTTATTTCCTAGTGGCAAGAACAATACTCGACAGTTGTTCCTAAAACTTTGAGTTTGAAACTCTCCCCATCCCTTCCTCCCCACCCATTCCCCTTAGGAAGGCAGGAAATTCAATATATGCCATATCTGGGTAGTTTTGCAAATGACTTCCATGATAGTTGTGTTGTGTAAGACTAAACATATTTCCCTCAATCCTATCCTGCCCCCCATTGTTTCTATTCTCTCTTTGGATCCTGTCCCTCCCTGAGTGTTGACTTCAAATTACTCCCTCCTCCCATTGCCCTCCCTTCCACCATCCCCCCACCTTGCGTATCTCCTTCTCCCCCACTTTCCTCTATTGTAAGATAGGTTTTCCTACCAAAATGAGTGTGCATTTTATTCCTTCCATTAGTCGAATGTGATGAGAGTAAACTTCATGGGTTTTTTTTCT
>JAQQSK010010725.1:0-12567 GCA_028658325.1 Potorous gilbertii | reverse complement strand
TCAAACATTTCCCCCCTCTTTCCTCCCAAGTTTTCATCTGCTAATTTCCCAACCTTTCTCCCCCTACACAACTTTCTGAGTTTCATTTACCAAACCTGGAACATAAGGATCATGCTGACCCTGAAGGAGAGTCAATGAAATCAGCCTCAATGCCAGAAGACAATGAGATCAAACATGGTAGGTAGACTGAGTCATGTTAAGCATTTTGAACATTGAGGCAAGAGAGCACGAACTCCAAGCAGTTTATGTGCCTTTGGATTTCATTTTTTTCTCCTCACATAGAACAGAAGAGAATAGAAACTCTCACGTGAAAAATGAAAGTGCCTTCCATTCCACCATTTGAGTATGTAAAGAATAAGCTGCCAGAATTAATTAGAATCAATTAACAAATTGAATTAATTAGCAAAGCATAGCAAATGTAAATCTTTTAAAAGCATCCATAAATGTAACTAGGCAGAATACCATGATTTTTTTTATTACTTCTCAATCAGATTAACCTAAAATTAGCAAGAGACAAGATAAAGATAAATACATCCTCATTTCTGAGACTTCCTCACAGAAACCCTCACAACCTATTAACAAAAAAAACATGAATATTTAACAGTACTTATTAACTGAAGCTTTCATCTAATGATCTTATTGAGTCTTTCAAACAAAGCTTTTAATTGCATTTTCTATACCATCAAAGTACTCCACTCAAAGGAAATAATTCCCTTATTGAAGAAAGCACACCTTTGTGTGAGAACTAACCATTAAAATTCTATATTCAGAATATCATCTATGTTAAATTCTTCTCAGTCAAAACAAATAAATTAAAGTTACTGAAAACTTTGCTCAATGTTTAAATACATTGAGATTAATCTCAGTGTTTTAAAAATAATTGCAAATATTCTCACCTTTAAAATGTTCCCTTGGGGAAAAATAAGTGTTTTTAAGTCAATATAAAAAAAGAAAGAATTTAAACCTTGTAAATAGTAACCTTCAACAGCAAAACCCATCAATTGTTCCCTGCCATTTTCTGACCTCTGTGGAGGTTTTAATTATTCAGTTACTTCCAAGTATTGATGAATCAATTTCTGGTTATCATTACCTAGGGGATGACTTTTGGGGAGGGATAATCACCATAGCTTATATCTACATAGTGTTAAATTGTTTATAAACCCTGTGGGGTAAGCTGCCCAAAAGTTGTTTTCCTAATGCATAGTTGAGGACATGGGGGTTTAAAAAGGTTAAGTAATGGCCAATGACATACAAGTAGGATGGTTCAAATATTGCTTAAACCCGTATCTTCTGACTCTAGATCTAATATGCTTTCCATCTAACCATTCTGCAGCCACAATAATATGATTGGAGTACAAAAGGAAGGGGGAGAAGAAAAGAAAATCAAAACAAAAATGTGACCATTTTGTACGAAGCATTTATCATTCATCTCCTGCCTAAGATTGTAAACTCCTTATGAGCTCAGTTGTCGTTTCTTTGTAGCTAGATCACTATAGCCTATCAGGGTGACTGACATAGAGTAGGGGACTTCATAATTGCTTGTCAATCAATTGATTTAATCTGCAAGACAGAAGATGCCCAATCGCTTGAAAAATATATTGAGGGATGCATCAAAAAGAGTAAAATCTGTAATTCATTACAAACTAAAAGTCTACTTAGCTTGGGGTGGAGAGAGCACAAAAGACCCCCTAATTAAAGCAATCAAACTCCTTGTCTATCATTTTGATCCAATCTTTCTCACCAAAAACCACTTTTATCTGGTAGGAGGGGAGGGAGGAGAAGGAAATTAAGAGACAAAGGAAGAAAGGAACATAAAGGGAGGCAGGCAGGTGAGTGAACAGAGGAACTAAAATATTGCCTTCAGTGAAACATCTGTGAAATATTATTCAGGACAGAAAAAACTCAACAGTTCAACCCAACAAACAGTATGAAATGTATATCATTCAGAAAGAAGCAATGTAGAGCAATGGATAGAAAGGCAGCTTCAGATCAGGAAGATCTGAATTCAAATTTTGCCCTGGATAAATTAAAAAGAAATGGCCTATATGGCAGACAGCTTCTATCCTGGGAGGCACAAATCCAAATAATCCCCTGAATATTCCCTATTTGATCTGCTGGAAGGGAAAAAAAATAACAAAAAATGACAATAACAATTACAAAATAAAAGAATAAGTACCCTTCATCCCCCATGCAATTTTTAGCATTCTTCAATTACTCAGCTCTCAAGTCACTATTACAAAGTAGGCATTATTTTAGATATATTTTTCTCCCTTCTGCATTATGAATGCTACTATATCCAGGATAACACTGCCCCTAACCAATTCTGTTTTTTGTTAAAGTATATTATTAATAAATCGTAACATAACTATGGCAGAAAACCATGCCCCCCTAGGCACCTTCACGATTTCACAGTAGTAGTGCCTTAAGTGTCACTCAGTTTAATGTCTCTATATTATTTATTGTGGATACATAAATAAATATCCTATTTGAGTTTTATGAGTGGGATGGACCTTAGCTGCTATGTAGTTCAACTGGCTCATTTTACAGACAGGCAAACTGAGACCTATCTTTCTTACAGAAGTAAATGTTTTCTGGTATTTCTTGTCTATTACAGTCCAGCCACATTGGTCTTCTCTCTGTTCATACAATACGTTTTTGTATCTCCGTCTCCCTCTGTGTCTAAGTCCATTTCTGTCCCATAGACACGAACGGCTCTGCCTCCAAATCTTAACTTCATGGAGTCCCTCTCTTTAAGAGACAACTCAAACAACTTCTTTGGGAGGTTGAATCATGGTCTCCCCAATTGCCAATGCTTTGCTCTTTGATCTTACCTTCATATACACTATCTCACAATGTTTGTATATGAATATCCTATATCTATCTGTCTATCTTTGTGTGTGCGTACCTATGTACACATACATAAATGTATATATATATATGTATGTGATATATACACACATATATACATAGATACACTCACACAATATGTATATACACACATTCAAGTATACATACACACAGACACATACAGATACACACATATTTAGTTTGTGTATGTGTGTATATATATATGTACATATGTATGTTTGCATGTATATACCCTTAGATTTTATTTTGTCTTTTCGGAATGTACCCTCCTTGAGAAAACAGACTGTTAGGGTTGGGTTTTTTTTTCAGCCTCTATTCCCAGTGTTTAGCACATAGTGATTAGAATGGAGTACAGTTTAATAAATGCTTATTGAATCATTTTTGCAAGTAGGGATTGTTTTAGTCTTTATAATCCCAATGCCCTACAAAGTGCTTGGAACATAGTAGGTACTTAATAAATACTTGATTGATTAAGTGGTTCACTTGTCTCATTTTTCAGCGATCAATAAACATTACAAAAGGTACCCTTGAGAACTGTTTGTTGGTATCATAATTCTCAACCCTTTGGTGCACACTCTTTATGCCAAAGTTCAGTAACTGAATGTAAAATACTTGTTTGCCATTTTTTACTGAAGAATTACCTTTTTCTTTCATTTGCAATAATTATTTGGTGGACTCACCTTCCTTAACACCCTACTATAATGTCTTATTTTGACCTGAATGTGATCTTGTAGGCTTTAAGAATGAAATACAAAGAATGACAAAGCCTCCCATTGTTCAAGGTTTGGAATTCTGTTGTCTAAGTCTCAGAATTGGAAGCCCACCAACACTGGTTGATGGCCCACTGGTTCACCACCAATGTGAGGAGTTATTCAGGTCACAGTAACTCAAAACAATAGTCACTGAAGACAGGAAGGTGTCCTACACTGAGAAAAGTATCTACATGGGTGGAAACACAGATCTTCTGCAGTATCGTAAGCAAAATAATTAATTTCCAATACAGAAAAAAATTAAGTAGCATATCAGAATGCTCTCTTCACTTCCAAAGAGGGAAGGTCACTCTTTAATCAAGTTTAACACAGGATTTGAGACATATGTATTGTGAAGGATAGATAACTATCAAACATTTCTTTTCAAACATTGTTTTCACATTTTTAACTAGAAATACAGCTATGAAAATTAAAACTCTGCAATTCATCAGCAATTAATAACACAAGCATGGAAAAACATGTGAAAGGATTTTTACACTGCATCATAAATATGCATATTTAAAAGGCAGAAGTACTACTTTCCTTATGTTGAATAATTATAATTTTCAACACTCTATATGCTTAATACAATCTTGTGAATTTTGCAGAATGGTTTTACCACAAAAATCCACTAGGCCAAGTACTTTGATTACTACAATGAGACAAAGAAATAAGAATATCAATGGAGAGTCTAATAAATTCACAGGAGTTAATACCCAAGAAGAGGGGCAATAATTGCACTCATATCTTCAGGTGTCTACATCCACAATACATGGAGAATGAATTAAAAAAGGAATTAGAGATTTAAGATAACTAGTAGATAGAGCACTGAATGTAGGAGCCAGGAAGACTTTAGTTCAAACTCTGCCTCAGACACTTAGGAGTGGTGGGTCCCTAGGCAAATCACTTCACCTCTGTCTGCCTCAGTTTCCCCATCTGTTAAATGAGGATAAAATAGTAACTCTATCTCAGGGTTGTTTTGTTGTGGGGATCAAACAAAATAGCTTATGTTAAAAGCTTAAAAATTCTTAAAGTGCTATAAAAGTGTAACTTAATAATATATTATTCAAGAAGGTAAATTTGATTTTTAATTTAATTTAAATTTAATAGAATATGATTTAGTTGGACTATGACAATGGTCATAGAGGTCATACATTGCTTAGCTAAAATAACTTAAATAAAAAAGAACAATGTATTATATCAAGAATATACTACCATAGGTAAATAAATGATCTGGAAGGGAAAGCAAAGTAAAGAATATGGGCATGTATAAGGCTCACAAGAAAGGAAAAAAAAAACAATGTTGTGCTATGATTATTCAGTAGGTCAGAAGGTATAAGGCTCACAAGAAAGGAAAAAAAAAACAATGTTGTGCTATGATTATTCAGTAGGTCAGAAGGAGGGCATGTGTGGCATATTCTAGAAACCAATCCCAAACATTTGGCATGATCTATGGTTAAGTGCACTTTCCACTATTCAGGTATGTACAAGGGCTTTGTCTTTAGTGTTAACAGAGCAACTGATCATTTTTGGTGTTAGAGCTCCCATATAATTTGCCTTAATGATAATTTCATTCTATGCAAATCAAAACAATTCTGAGGTATCACATCACACCTATCAGATTGCTAACAGGACAAAACAGGAAGATGATAAATGTGGGAAAAGATGTGAGAGAGTTGGAATTATTATTCATCATTGGTGGAGTTGTGAACTGATTCAACCATTCTGGAGTACAATTTGGAACTATGCCCAAAGGGCTACAAAAATGTGCACACCTTTTGATGCAGCAATAGTCCTTATAGGGCTGTATCCTAAAAAAATCATAAAACCAGCAAACGGATCCACATATACAAAAATATTTATAGCAGCTCTTTTTGTGGTGGCCAAGAACAGGAAATAGAGGGAATACTCATCAACTGGAGAATGGCTGAACAAGTTATGGTATATGAATGCAATGGAATTGAGTTTGTCCTTTGTTCTTGAAGATGACCATGACATCAAGATGATGACGTGACTTGCAGTTGACTTGGACCTGAGTGAGGGAGGGCTGTGCAAGGTCACCAGCTTCATTTTCTGAGTCATCTGGGTGCAGTGGCCTGATATTCCTCAGGATGACTGGAGATGGCCCAGGATGCAATGAGACCCTGGCCCTTTCAGGCTAAATTCTCACTTTGAGGGAGAGACACCCATTCAATGAATAAGTTTCTTTAAGCAGTTAATGAAGGGATGGCCCCTTTAATAAAAAATAACCTGGGAGAAGACTTTCAGGGTTGTCTGAGTGAAAGAGAAACATTTACTATTTAGTATTGAAATCCACTCTGTGTTAGGTGGGTGAGGACGTGTTGCAATGGAATACTATTGTGCTATAAGAAATGATGAACAGGCATACTTCAGAAATACTTGGATAGACTTATATGAACTGATGCTGAGTGAAGTGAGAAGAACCAGGAGAACACTGTACACAGTGACAGCCACAGTATGCAAAGACTGTTTTTGATAGACTTAGCCTTTCACAGCAATGCAGGACCTAGAACATGTCCAATGACTCATGATGCAAAATGCCATCCATATTCAGAGAAGGAACTATGGAGTCATTCTTCAAAAGGGAGACAACTGATTTTTTTTTTATTTCAATATCAGGAATGGATATGAGTGTATAATAGGGGACCATATTTCAAAGTGTTCTGACAATGGATAATATACAATGTCCTAAAATCTCTAATACTGGCTCAAAAGGTATGCAACATTCTCTAAATTAAATTCTGCAACATGAATATAGAAAAATCATATAGGGGAGAAAAATAATTGAACAATAATCTCATTAACCAACCACTATTATTAAGGGGCAGGATGAAAGGAAGGATAAGGAATGAAAGAAAGATATGGATGGCCCCAAAAGAGTTCCAGTAATCAAAACTAGAATTAACTCTATCTCAAGAGTACCAAAAGAGCTTACAGTAGTATTGCTTAGCTGCTCTCAGTGTTCTTTACTTGTCTTCATATTTTTTGTGTGTGTTTGTCCTTCGTTGCTGAAGGAGACCATGCCATCAGAGAAATAATGACATGACTTGCACTCAACTTTGTTTTGAGTGAGGGAGCACTATGCAGGTCACCAGCCCCACTTTTCCTCCAGAGCCATCTGAATCCAGTGACCAGATATATATCAGGATGACTGGAGATGACCCAGGATGAGGCAATTGGGGTAAAGTGACTTGGCCAAGGTCAAACAGCTAGTTAGGGTCAAGTGTCTGAGGTGAGATTTGAACTCAGGTCCTCCTGACTCCTGTACTGGTGCTCTAGCCACTGAACCGCCTCGCTACCCCCTTCAAATTTTTACAGTGGGGAAAAATATAGGTTCTTCTTAATATTAGCGTATGATCTTGTCTTTGAGTCTTGGGGAAAAATTTTTGTTGAAATATTACAATTTAAGAGGTACTATGTGAGCACTTAGAATTGAAAGTCATGATCTCCAAGGGAAAATTTAGTTTCATCATAATTGGATCACATTGGACTAAATTAAGCTCTTTATTTGACATGGTTATTGGCCAAGTGGATTGGGGAATTTCACCTCCAAAGTGTACCTGGATTTAAGAAAATACTTCACAGAGTCTCCCATATCATCCTTGTGGATAAGATAATGGAATATGAGCAGCACAGCCAACTGGATTTGGAACTGCTTGAATAATTAGGCCCCCCCAGTGACTCGGATCTTTTGGATCAGAAAGATTTTGAGAGCTGGAAAGGACCTTAGCAATAAACAAGTTAACCAACAAACATTTATTAAGCACCTACATGTAAAAACAAAGATAAAAAAAATGAAATTGACCTTTAAAAAGCTTATATCCTTTTGTGGGAGACAACATAAACACACAAAGGAAATACAAAATATATAAAAAATATATAAAGTAATTTTCTGGGGAAACTATCATCTGACAGGAGAGAAATGGCTCCTTTAAGAGGTGACGAACTGAGGTTTGAGAGATGCTGGGGTTTCTAAGAGAGAGTGAAGAGGAAGGAATGAATCATCTTTGTCTAATCAAAGTATTCTTAAACTGGGGGCCACATAATTTTGAACAAAAGATTTTGGTAACTGTATTTTAATATAATTATTTTATCTTGTTATTTTTGTATACTTTCTTCTATACATTTAAACACTTTCTTCTGAGACAGGGTTCAGAGTTCCACCAGGTTGCAAATGGATTCATGTTATAAAAGTGATTAAGAAAAGTCTAATCCCTTTATTTGTAGATGACACAGGTGAGGACTAGAAAAATGAAATATTTTAGGCAAAAGCATCAAACATATAGCACCCAACATTCCCTGGTCTGTATTCAAATTTAATTGGGGAATATTTAACAAAATAAATTAAGAAATACAATACTGTATGTTGTTACTATTGAGTCATTTCACTTATGTCAGACTCTTCATGAGCTCATTTGGAGTTTTCTTGGCATGGATACTGGGATGGTTTGCCATTTCCTTCTCCTGCCATTTTACAAATGAGAAACTAAGTCAAACAGGGTTATGTGACTTGCTCAAAGTCACCCAGCTAGTAATTGTCTGGGGCTGGATTTGAACCCATGAAAATGAATCTTCCTAATTCCAACCCCAGAGCTTTATCCAATGCATCACCTAGCTGCCACAATGCAACTACGTAGATAATATTAATTTGTGCGTTTCTAAGTTAACCTATCGCCTTCAGGGATCAATTTTTATTTGAGTTTGACTACAATGAAAGGAATTTCATAGGTCATTGAGTTAATTTTCTTATTTTGTTGATAAGGAAAATGAAGGTCAAAGATCTCATTTGTCCAAGGTCACATAGTGGTGTATAAATTCAGATAGTTACATCTTTATATCACAGAGAAAAGCAAATTTGGTTCCCAAACTCAAGTAACTAAAATGCATTATATAATTATTTATTGTTTATACAAGGCTACACACATACACATACACACACATATATATACAAAGTATACATATATACATATATATCATATTGTCACACATATTTTAATATTTTGAGGAGCTGTGATTAAGGTGTAGATGTTCCCTCCAGTGACACAAAGCACACCTTTACACCTAAACAGATGGCCTTTGTGAGTTGCTGTGGCTAAGAAAATTATAATCACCCTAGGGCTAGCCTCCTGGTGGCCAGTCTTTCCGAATTTAGCTAGGTTGGTCCTCAAATAACAGACACACAAAAGTGTCCCTGAGCCCCTACTCTAAACCCCTTTAGCTGAGTAGTGTCTGCCAAAGCCTGTGTTCTCTTGGCACAGTCTTCAACTTAACCAAGGTCACCTCCATAGCTGGATGAGGCTTGGAGCAAGACCCGAGTCAATGTTTTATGGATACATTCATTTTTTAAATGCAAGAGTGTTTTCATATACTAGGGAGTAGTTTCACTCTGGCATTGTTATAAACAGGAATTTCTAAATTTAAAATAAAAAAGGCATGCAGACGTATGAGAAAAGATTTTTTTTCCCTTTTATATATATTGCTTGGATTTATTCTGTGGTAGGTAGATTTATTTTTTAAAAAAGATAAGAGTATTTTTGCTGTCAGGTACTATGCTACAAATATAAACAAACAATTCAATTCTTGTGCATAAGGAGCTTACTATTTAATGAGAAAGACAAAAATACAGGAAGGGGGAAAAGAGGAGGAGGAATACCATACAGATCTATTAGCACTATGTTAAAATAAGATAAGAATTCAGCTGATCTGGGCTGGGAGACCCTGGGGCAGAGTCTAAAATGGGAGGATAAAATAAACCTTAGAGAACGTTAAAGTCACAAACAATTTTCCCTTGTTTCCAAACCTTTAATCAATCCATTTCAGAATTCTAATAGAATATTAGCTCTCTATTATCCATAATAATTGCTGAATTCTTTTTCAGTAGTGTCAAACTCTTCATGACCCCATCTGGGATTTTCTTGGCAAAGAGATTGGAGAGGTTTGACATTTTCTTCTTTAGCAAATTTTACAGTTAAGGAAACTATGCATCTATGGATCTATCTCTGTATCTATGTATCCATCTATGTATCTATCCATGTATCTGTACGTTTATCTAGTCTATCTATATCTATGTATCCATCTATGTATCTGTCTTTGTATCTATCTATCACTGGAGTTGAATGCTTCATTAGGATTTTAGATAATATTTTAGATAATAACTTTTAGATAATATTTTAATTGGCTCCACCTAGAAAATAAAAGGAACATCAAATTTGTACTGAATACAAATTACTCAGTGGCACCATTGGACTGACTCAGTTCCCTTGCAGCTTTGATATTTTTTAAGAAAAGAATTAGCCTCTACCAATGTATAAAAGTGATGAGTGATTCTAAGGAGAGCCAAAACAGTGGCCCTTAGTACCAAACATGTCTCTCTGCATTTGCTGAGCAAGTAAGTACAAAACCTTATCCATATGTTCCTACAAGATTATTTTTGCTCATATTTTTAGCAAGGAATGGAGCCCTGCAGCTTTTAATAATGAAAATGTGGGGGAGGGGGAAAGGAATGTATTTATAATGGTTCTTACCATATGCAGTTTATATAACTTTTCTCATTTAGAATTAACATTTTTAAGAATAAAAAAGAAATGAGCTCAATAAGCCCAACTCTCATGTGCTATTTCAATCATTCTCCACAACCTGCATCACTTGATTTTGACTCCAACCATCATCATCGTCCCTGTTCCTATAAGCTGATGAATTAATTGACCATCAGGGAGAATACATAAGCTTAGGTAATCGCACCTCATCAGGCCCTTCTGCTGCTGCTTCCCTGACTGGAGAATGGGCCAAAAAACAAAAACAAGCCTCCTTTTGAAGGTCCCATTTAAAGATGGGTCAGAAGCCCAGCCAACTCTTCCTTTCCCACCAGCTTCAAAGGGTATTTCAACTCCACAATTATTGTGGCCCCCACCTGTTACCTCTCCCATCCTCCATCCAGATTTTCAATTTCTTTTCATGTCATCTTCCTCAATTACATTGTAAGCTACTTGAGGACAGGATCTTTCTTTCTTTCTTTCTTTTTTTTTAGTTTTAGTTGTATCCCCAGCACTTAGAACAGTTCCTGGAACATTGTTGGCACCTAGAAAATGCTTATTTTTATTATTTTGTATTATTTTATTTTCCTGTGGTTTTTCAAGAAAATAATAAAATAGAACACTAATATACATTTTATAAATAAGAAAATGTTATCTTTTGCTTATATGGAAGATACTTGTTATTGTTCAGTTGTGTCCAATTCTTTATCGCCCCATGGACCATATTGTTCATGCAGTTTTCTTGGCAAAGATACTGGAGTAGTTTACCATTTTCATATACAGCAGATTAAGGCAAACGAAGGTTGACTGACTTGCCTAAGGTCACACAGCTTCTAAGTGTCTGTGATTTGGATTCAGGTCTTCCTGACTTCAGGCCCAGAGCTCTACCTACTGAGCCACCTGTCTGCCTCCTACTGGTCTAAGATTTCTTGGAGTGGTGATGAATTTGTGCAAACCATCCTTGCTTAATCAAATACAACAAAGGACCTTTCAAAGGAATCCTTTCTATAACATCTCTGCAAAGTCATCTGATATCGACTTAAACAAATTTAATGACTTAGAAGTCATTACCTCAAGAGGCAGTTTCATTCTATTCCTGACAGTTAACTGTCACAGAAGTCCTTTTATACTTATCCAAAATCTGACTTATTACTTTATTCAATCATCCAAACAATCATCCAACTATGCAGAACACACTCTTCAAGTCATTGGGTGATATTCAACGTAAATTACAGCAAATCTTTACCCTCAATGAGTTTATAATTTACTCGTAATAAGGACCACAATTCACTCGGTCTAAAATGGGAGCTTTGTTGCAGATCAGTGACATTTAGAGAGGCATTGAGAGCACTGTGAGCTCAGAATTATGGACATAATTGAATTTAACAATCAATTAGAAGTATTAATTAATTAAAATAAAACCCCACCCTTCCCAAATCATCCATGCCCAATGAGTTCTTCTCAATCTCTCACTTACTTTCAGTCTTCAATGCCATAGTGGATGTCTTGTGACAGTTTAGAACAATGGTTGGCACATAGTTGCTTGATAAAAGTACATTGATTGATCTCAGATTTTTCAACCTCCCACCAAATGAATTAATTGTGCATTTACAATGCTTATAATAAGTAATACTGGGAGGATTATAGAGTTAGATGTGCAATAGGCTTCAAAGGAGATCTAATCCAAAACCTTAATTTTAGGGATGAGGAAATTGAAGTCTAGAAAGGTTAAATGATTATTCAATATCATCACAGCTAAATATCATAATTGGGATTTTCAGCCACAGCCTCCGAATTCCAATCCAGTGTACTTTCCCCTGGGCCATGACATTTCCTTCATGGGAGCTGAGATGAGCCTTAGCCATTATCTAGTGTTATCCAACCATGGTCTTATGTATGAAGACAAAAGAGTGATAGAAGCTATATGAATGTACAGGTCCAGTATCTAGACCCTAGTCCATTTTGAAAATATTATCTCATTCAATTGTTACAGGGTAAGTGGCATGAAATGTAATAAATTCTGAAATGGTGAACCTAGGTCCAATGCTACCTGTACAGAAACGGGGTGACCTAGTGACAATTACTGATAGAACCTAGGCTCTCCAAATTACAAAATGAAGGAACTGGAACAAAGGTTCTTTCTATCTTTAGATCTATGATCTCATGATGGTAAGCTAACCCTGTCATATGATCTATAATCCTATCCTGGGCCTCAGCTTCCCCATCTATTATGTAAGACTGGTTAGTGTCTGAGGTCCCACCCACCTATAAACCTAGGAGTCTATGAATGCACCCTCAATCCCCAGAATTGTAAAGTGGCATGACTATGCTGAAAATAAAATATTATTCAACAAATACTGGCACTAATTTTTGCTGATAGTATTGTCTTTGTATGG
>JAQQSK010010724.1:0-12567 GCA_028658325.1 Potorous gilbertii | reverse complement strand
GAGAGAGATTTGGTATATATATATATATATATATATATAGAGAGAGAGAGAGAGAGAGAGAGAGACAGAGAGAGAGAGAGAGACAGAGACAGAGAGACAGAGAGCACAGGGTGAGTTAAATAGGAAGGGATGATATCTAAAAAAATAAAATTAAGGGGTGAGAGAGCTATATATATAGGAAGAAGAAAGGGAGAAATGGAAGGGGGCAAATTATCTCATAAAAGAGGCAAGAAAAAGCTTTTTCAATGGAGTGGGGAAAGGAGGGTGGTGAGAGGGAAAAAGTGAAGTTTACTCTCATCACATTTGGCTTAAGGAGGCACCAACATGCACACTCAATTTGGTATGAAAATCTATATTACACTACAGGAAAGGAGGGGAGAAGGGGAGAAGTGGGGTGAGAGGGGAATGATAGAAGGGAGGGCAAATGGGAGGAGGGAGTAATTAGAAGTTTAGACTTTAGGGGAGGGACAAGGTCAAAAGAGAGAATAGAATAAATGGAAGATAGGAAAAGATGGAGGGAAATATAGTCTTTCAGAACATGACTCTTATGGAAGTCTTTTGCAAAACGACACATATATAACCTATATAAATTGCTTACCTTCTCAGTGGAGATGGGTAGGGAGCGGGGAAGGGAGAGAATTTGGAACTCAAAATTTTAGGAACAAATGTTGAGTATTGCTTTCACATGCAACTGGGAAATAAGAAATACAGGTAATGAGGTATAAAAATCTATCTTGCACTGCAAGAAGAAAAGAGAAAATGGGGATAGGAGAAGGGCAACTGTGATAGAAGGAAGGGCAAATTGGGGAAAGGGGTAATCAGAATGCACAATATTTTGGGGTAGGGAAGGGGAGAGATGGGGAGAAAATTTGGAACTCAAAATCTTGTGGAAATGAATGTTGAAAACTAAAAATAATTAAATAAATTAAAAACAGATTTTTTTCCCCAGGAAAAAATAAATTATTCCCACACTTTTAACACAGTGGCTGGCATATGGTAGGCACTTAATAAATGTTTTTTTCAGATTGTACTGATTGAAGGGTTTTTTTTTATTTTGATGTTAAAGGATGTAGGTGACCTTGGCATATTTGTAGTCAACAAGGTAAGGAGACAAACAATAGTGAAAGACTGAACTTTCTAGAGAAATGGGCTGACTTTCTCACTTCAAAATGTAAACTCTTTAAGCACAGGGACTATTTTGTTTGCTTATATTTGTGTCCTCAGTGCTCAGCTAGTGCCTGGTACATGATAAGTACTTAATAAATGCATTATCTATCATCTAGCTAACTAACTAGCTATCAGGTAAGCTCCTAGAGGAAATTAAAGGTAATGAGATTAATGACACAAGTAAAGGACTGCAAATTTATAAGAGCACAAGTCCTTTACCAATTGATAAAAAGTCAAAAGATATGAACAGGCAGTTTTCAGAAGAAATCAAAGCTATCTATATCTATATGAGAAAATGCTTTAGAATACTATTGATTAGAGAAATGCAAATTAAAACAACTCTGAGGTATCACCTAATACCTATCAGATTGGCTATATGACAGAAAAGGAAAATGGTAATTGTGGGAGAGGATGTGAGAAAATTGGGACACTGTTGTACTGTTAGTGGAGTGGTGAACTGATCCAACCATTCCAGTGAGCAATTTTTTTGAGGCAATCCAGTTTAAGTGACTTGCCTGAGGTCACAAAACAAATAAGTGTCTGAGGCTGGATTTGAGTTCAGATCCTCCTGCTTCCAAGGCTAGTGATCTGTCTACTATACCCAGCTTTGGTTTTTGTTTCCATCAATAACTTTATTATGGGTTCAGTACAAAGTCATTTCCTCCAGTGCCTTAGGAAAATGGTGGGGGTAGTACAAAGGGGAGTCAAACCCCACTAAGGGGGTGGACACAGAAGAGGGCAGGAATAGGCATGGAGAAGGCAAAAGCACTTGCCTGCTACCAGGTCAGCAGATGGTGTAGCATAGAAGAGGAATCTCCACATTCTCACCATTGTCATCATTGTAGCAAAGCTCTAGTACCAACATTTGCACACGGCAGCCTAGTTTCTGCTTTGACACATGGCTCAAAGGGCAATCAAACTGTGCATATACTTTTATCCCACAATTCTACTACTAGGTCTGTATCCCACAGACATCACAAAAAAAAGGGAAATGATATACATGTAAAAATATATAGCAGCTCTTTTTGTGGAGGGGAAGATTTGAAAACTGAAGTGATGTCCATCAATTGGGCAATGGTTGAACAAGTTGTGGTATATGAATGTAATGGAATAGCACTATTATGCTATTATAAGAAATGATGAGCAGGAGGATTTCAGAAAAACCTGGAAAGATTTAAATGAACTGATGCAAAGTGAAATTACCAGAATTAGAAGAACATTGTACACATAACAACAACACTGTGCAATGATCAACTATGAATGACTTAGCTCTTCTCAGCAATACAATAACCAAGACAATTCCAAAGGAATGGAAAATGCTATCCACACGTGATGAAAGAACTTATGGAGTCTGAATGCAGATTGAAGCATACAATTTTCATTTTATTTTTTTTTCTTTTCCTTTGGTTTATTTCTTCTTTTGCAGCATGACTAATATGGAATTTGCACATACATAACCTATATCAAATTGCTTACCACTTTACAAAGGAGGGAAAAGCAGGAGGGAAGGGGAAAATTTTGGAACTCAAATTATTTTAATAAATCTTAAAAATTATCTTTACATATAATCAGAACTATAAAATACTATTTAATGAGGGGAAAAAACAAGTAAAGGCCTGGGTCTTATCAAAGAAAATGGTCACCTCTTTGTCAGAGGTTAAAGCAAAGAATAAGAACATGGCAAGGGTAAGTTGTGCTGTGCTGTATTGTGTTGAAAGATTTTGAGATCTAGAACAGGGAAGAAGTGGGAGCTCACATATGTCTTCTTCAATTTTCTCAGTAATGAAAAAGGTTCTGTGTGACCATTGACTGGTCACTTAACCCCAATTCCCTCACCCTCCTCCCAAAAAAAAGGAAAAGGCAAGGTCCTCTATTGAAGGGGGAAGGTAGCAAACCTATTAGAGGGGTAAGGAGAGAGATGGTTTGGAATAGTTGTTCATAAGAATGCAAAGAAATCAATTAAGATTACAATGATTGCCATGACTGTCTCATTTTACAAATTAGAAAATTGGTTTTTTTTTCCCATTCAAACAAATCTTCCCTCCTAAGTCTGAATTCCTGATATCACCCCTGTCCCAAAGCCCATTGTTATGGGACTCACTCCTTATTGTTAGAGATGAATGCTCTGCCCTGCACTAGGAGCTAGGCAGAATGGGTGGGAGGTGAGAGGGCTCCAGTCTTCTCCAATACCCTCTTTCCAACCCAGTACCCTTGGGAGACTCTTTAAACATGGACTCTCTTTGGGCACTCCTGGCTTTCAGTTTTGAAAGAGAAGGTGAAAGAGACCAACCCCACTTCAGGTTGCTGAAGGAAAAGTCTTTGGAAAGACATAAATGGAGGTGGCATCCTCCATCATGTCTCTACTCTCAGTTTACATCACTAGATACTTTTGGGAGTTTCCAGGACCACTCTTTGGCTTAAGCAGTTACCTCACTCCCAAATGAAGAGCTCCTTTACTCTGTATTATCTGATATATATTCTCCTCTGCATGTCTTATCTGATTTCTGTTGTGCTATGATAAATGAGTTTTGCTACAGTAAATAATCTGAAGGACTTCAAGAGTGAACAAACAAGGAGGCAATTTTGGCCCAGTTAATTATTTCTCCTCACATATATCCATGTCTATTTATTTTCATAAGAAGAATTAAGTCAAACCCCAAAAGTCAATATATGAGAAAGAATATATTGATGAGTAATTAAATATACAACTTTTGGTTCAATATCCTTTTCTTCTCTAAGAGAATGTAATTATTTTGTAATGTTCACAATAATGAAATGTATCCTAGGCTTTTTAAAATTTATTTTATAGCCTTTTCTTGGAAACAACACTATTTCCTATATTCTTTCTGAATATTAGCCCTTAAATTGTCCTTTTCACATTATACAAAATAGTAATATATTTATATTAAAAATAAAAATTGTATACCACCTTAATTTGTAAATATTTGCTAGTCTGGATTTTCCAAAAGACTGTAACATTTATCTACTAAAAAATCCAGGGTCAAGAATAAATCATATCCTGTGGTTGCAAGATAACAAGCCAAACAAAATTTCTTTTTTCTCTAATCTAATTTTTCCTTATAATTATATTGACTTGACTGTACAAATTGGATTCACTGGTGTGAGAACAGCTGTCTTACCACTAGAATTGTATCTGGTCACTGTTTTATACTTCAAATAAATAGCCAGACTCTACCTGTATTAGCATTCACTTGACCGTCTGTGTGTCTGGATAATAACAGCCCTTCAATTAAATGTTCTCAGAATGGAACCCTTTTTCATATTAACTCAAGGAGGAAAAGGGAAAGGGAGAAATATTGAACACTTGAAAGTGTGGACTTGTACAGATTTGGGCACCTCATGTGCACTCTGTGGAGTATACAACAATATAAAAGATACACTTTTTACCTTCAAAAAGCTTCCAATTTAAGGAGGAAGATGAAATACAGATAACTGCTCATCAAAGCCTTATATATTGGTTGCCATAAAAAGAATCAAATTCTCAGCCTGGTTCAGGAGAGAGATCACTTTGGATTGGGGTGACAACACAAGCATTCATGGAAAAGGTAGCATTTGAGATGAGTGAAAAATAGGTAGGATTTTAACAGATAGGGAATAGAGAGTAAGGTTTTTCAAGTAAGGGAGATACCATGAAGGAGAAGGAGAAGGTCAGAAGGCACAAGGACTTTTGGTCAAAGAGCAAGTGGAATATACAAGTCCCCAAAGGATGAACAATGAGTAAAACAATAGAATAGTGGTTTGGTACTGGGAAATCTCTCCCTTTTCTCTGCCTCCTGGCTTTCCTGGATTTTTTCAAATCTTAGCCCAGATCCTACCTTCTATAAAGAGCCTAGCCTGGTATCTTTTAATTTTAGCATTTTCTCTTAGAGATTATCTCCAGTTTGTCCTTTTATTGAGCATAATTTGTTCATATTGTCTCCCATTCTATATAGTAAGATCCCTTGTATTAGAGACTATTGTCTCCCTTTCTTTATATTCCTAACATTTAGTATAGTTCCTGGCATATAATAAGTACTTAATAAATGTTTACTATCTTTTAGACCTAAAAGTTTAAACTTAATTTAGTAGGCAATTGGAGTCATCAAAGATTTTTGAGAAGAGTACAGTGATTGAAGAATGCTATTAAAAACATTAGATAGCACAGGAGTAAATGGAGTCTTCCTCAAATGATAAGTAGCATCCATCTAAAACCATCAGCAAGCATTATATGAAATGGGTATAAGCTAGAAGCATTTCCAATAAGATCAGGGGTGAAACAAGGATGTCCATTATCACCAATGTTATTCAATATGGTACTAGAAACATTAGCAAAGAGAAGAAAAAGAAATAGAAGGAATTAGAATAGGCAAAGAAGAAATAAAGCTGTCACTCTTTTCAGATGATATGATGGTATACTTAGAGAATCCACTAAAAACCTACTTGAAATAATAAACAACTTTAGCAAAGTTGCAGGATATGATAAACACCACATAATCATCCACATTTCTACATATTACTAAAATCCCAACAGTAAGAGAGAGAGAAATTTCATTTAAAATTATTGTAGACAATATAAAATATTTGGGAGTCTGCCTGCCAAGACAAATACAGGAACTCTATGAACACAATTACAAAACATTTTCCATCCAAAAAGGTCAGATCTAAATAACTGAAAAATATCCATTTTTCATGGGTAGTCTGAGATAATATAATAAAAATGACAATTCTACCTAAATTAATTTACTTATTCAGTGCCATACCAGATCAAAAACTATATTAAAGAGCTTCAATCATCAAAATACTTGTTACTGGCTAAGAAATAGAGTAGTGGATCAGTGGAATAGGTTGGGTACATAAGACACAGTAGTCAATGACTATAATAATCTATTTGATAAACCCAAAGACCTCAGCTTCTAGGATAAGAACTCATTATGTGACAAAAACTGCTGGGAAAACTGGAGAATAATATGGCAGAAATGAGGCATAGGCCAACATCTTATACCATATACCAAGATAAAATCAAAATGGGTACACAATTTAGATATAAAGGCTGATACTATAATCAATTAGGAGAGCAAGGAATAGTTTACCTTTCAGATTTATTCAGATTTATTGAGAAGGGAAGGCCAAACAAGAGATAGAGGATATTATGAAATGCAAAATGAATAATTTTGATTACATTAAATTGAAAATGTTTTGTACAAACAAAACCAGAAAGGAAGCTAAAATCTGGGAAACAATTTTTACAACCAATGTTTCTGATAAAGGAGTCATTTATAAAATAGAGAACTGAGTCAAAGTTATAAGAAAACAAGTCATTCTCCAATTGACAAATGGTCAAAGGATAAGAGCAGGCAGTTTTCAGAAGAAATTAAAGCTCTCTCTAGTTATATAAAAATGCTCTTACTCACTGTTGATTAAATAAATGCAAATCAAAAGAACTCTGAGGTACCACATCCCACCTATCAGATTGGCTAACATGACAAAACCAGAAAATGATCAATGTTGGAGAAGATGTGGGAAAATTGGAACATGAATTATTGATAGAGTTTTGAACTGATCCAACCATTCTGAAGAGCAATTTGGAACTATGACCAAAAGGCTATAAAACTGTACATACCCTTTGACCCAGCAAACAGAACCACTCCTTGGTTCTGTCCTCCAAAGAGTTCATAAAAATTGGAAAAGGATCCCATGTACAAAAATATTTATAGTGGCTCATTTTGTGGTAGCCAAGAATTGGAAGTTAAGTAGATGCCCATCAATCGGTGAACAGCTGAACAAGTCATGGTATTTAATGGAAATCTATTGTTTTGTAAGAAATGATGAGCAGGCAACTTCAGAAAAACCTGGAAAGACTTACATGAACTGATGCTGAGTGAAGTGAGCAGAACCAGGAGAATATTGTACACAGTGGCAGCAACATTGCTCAATGACTAACTTTGGTGGACTTAGCTTTTCTCAGGAATGAAAGGATCTAAAACAATTCCAAAGGACTCAAAATGGAAGATGCTATTCACATCCAGAGAGGGAACTATGGAACATACTATTTGCATAGTCTTTAAGTTATAAAGTAAGACTATAAGTAACAGATTCTCAATTAACATCAATCAACTCACAGCATGAGTTTTTTTACACTAATCACAGTACTAGACCAGAATAATATTAACCTCTAGCTGAAAAAGAAATTAATACTAATGGATTCTTCTGTTTTCTCTGTGTGTGTGCGTGTGTGTGTGTGTGTGTGTGTGTGTGTGTGTGTCTCTCTCTCTCTGTCTCTGTCTATCTGTCTCTATCTCTTTATCTCTCTCTGTCTCAATCAATCAATAGAAACAGAAAACAAGTAAGAATATATCTTTAGCTAGTTCATAAGTCCCAAAATATGGTTCCTAAATGATTCCTAGTTGGTCTGAGGACTAGAATGAAATTTATAAGCATGAAATGCTGGTGGCTATGTAATATACCTAGAGTCAAGAAAATGGTATTTTTATTCAAGTGATTTTTATTGCTATAAAATGACTACTTGAAATCATTTGACATAATCCAATCTGTAACCATCCTATTCCATAGCTTTGATTCGTAAAGGTCAGGAAACCCCTCTTATGCCTCTTCCCCTCATCCTTAAAAGTACAAAATGACAGTTCATGTAACCAGATCTAGACTCTGACTAGCTATGTGATGTTGAGGAAATCACTTAAACTCTCTTGATCTGAGTTTCCTCATCATAAGTGAGGGGAAAGTGAGACTATTAATGGAGAATTGATTGTGTTATCAATAAAAAAAACAGAGGTGTGAATCCCATCAAGACATTATCTTTTAAAAGTTATTCCACTGAATGGTAGTCAATCCCTGAAGTCTCTATAGAGAGAATCCATTTGGAGTTCTCAATCCAATTCAACAAACACATTAAGCATGTACTAGATGCTACAGACACAAAACCAAAAATGAAACAGCCCATGTCCCATTGGAGGCAGTTGGGAATGCATAGAAAGAAAAGTAAACACCAAATAATTAGAGAGGAGTAATAGGGAGAGAGAGAGAGAGAGAGAGAGAGAGAGAGAGAGAGAGAGAGAGAGAGATAACCACTGGGAGAATCAGAAAAGACCCTGTCTAAGAGGTAGCACTTGGGGTGACTCTTAAGGAAAGTCATGGATTCTTAGAGGTAGAGACAGGCAAGAAAAGAGTGTGTGCATTCCAGGCATGGGAATCAGTATATGCAAAGATACAATGGAAGATAGAATACTAGACAGAAGGAACATCTACCTGGAAAGGCATACCTGAGCAAGCTTGTGAGAGATTTCAATAAAGGAGTTAGTATTTGATCATAGAGGCAAAAAAGGAGTCATTAGGGCTTCTTTCTTTAAGATACAGTCAGACTTTTACCTCAGATATATCCATTTTACAGCTGAATGGAGAATTGATTAAAGAAAAAGATGAGTCAGGGATCTCAATTATGAAACTGTTGCAGTAATCCAGGAGAATGATATTGAAGGCCAAAAGTAGTATGATATGGGTGAATGAAAAGTCTCGGACAGATCTTGTAGATGTCTTATGAACCTCCATCTCTGTAGTTAATTTTAATGAAATAAATTGCATATATTTTTACTTTATAAAAACATTGAGAATGATATTAATATTATTTTGCTTACAGGTCTCCAGTTTTTACTTTAAAACCAAAAAAAGGTGTCTTCCATTCATTTCCCATGACTGACACAGAGGAACAAATAGGCATCTGAGCATAATTTAATTGATGGCTCAGATCAGCAATAAAACCTCTTCAATAATATAATAGGACAATGAAACATGACATTCATTTTCAATTTTAAACATAATATATCTACTCATTCTAAACTTCCATTGTCTTGAGATTTAGTCAAAATTTTTCCTATCCATTATTCAATTGTAAGAAAACATAAACATGCCCCTATTATCATCTGAAAAAGAGTATTATAGAGATAAGGTCATGTTGATATAGCCAAGGTCTCAAATAACTCCAGTGACAGATGACAGTGAAGATAAAAAGCACTTTTAAATACAACTTGAGATGTTAAATAAATCAAAGAACTCATGAATATGTAGAATCCATAGCTAATAAACTGAAGGTTTTGTAATGAATCATGCTAAGACTACAGTGTCAGATACACTAGAATTGTGTTTCAATGTGAAATACTTTTAATTAAGACCTAATACCCACAAACTTGGACCCAATTAAAAAGTTCTGGACTTCTGTTTCCCAAACAATCTATCACATTAATTTGTACTTTCTAGAGCTTATCAATCATAGATTCATAAACCTTTAAAGCTGGAAAGGATCTTAAAGATTATCAACTGTCTCCTTTTTCAGATGATATATTATCCCTGGTATGTCAAGCCAACCTAGATTTTCTCATGTTTTTGTTCATATTTTAAAAGGATAATGAAAGTGAGAGGTGACAGTACTAAGACAAAGGCAAAAGGAAGATATCAGAAGTTTATATGCTTTTATGTTTATGTGTATGTATATATGTATATGTCTACTTAAACAACACAACCAATGAACCTTTGAAGTAACAGTGTTTATTAAAACCTAAATCAGAGAGCCTCCTATAAAGCACCATTTAGGATGAGAATCTTGGATGTAAGATACACATAAGATATGAGTTAACCTGAGTACTATCAATAAAGCTATAGGATTTAGGACTGATTTACTCATATGAGTAAAATCAAGAATCTGGCCATGTCAGTCATATTGGTCTACCACAAATAGATGCACTAGTAATTGAACTATTGCTTTTCCTTTGCCTTTAAAAAAAAGTTTTATTTATGCATTATACTTTTACATCATAGCAGTTTCTAAATTGACCTATCCCCTTTCCTGTTGTTCAAGTGCAAAGTATGTGCTTGCCAAAAATACAATTTAATGGAGAACTCACACAGGCCAAAGGTTCATATGACGGTCAGTTAGAAGCGATAAAGGACATTCTCAAGGTCTCTCTTAAGAATTTCAGAATTGGGGGAGGAGCCAAAATGGCAGAGTAGGAAGACACACATACGCAGGGTCTCCCCACACAGCCCACAAAATACCTGTAGAGAGGGACTCTCAACAAATTCTGGAACAGCAGAAGTGAAGAACAACAGAGTGGAGGAGATTTCCAGCCCAGGGTGACCTGAAAGGCCCATGGGAAAAAGCTGTTGCACCAGACATGGAGTGGAGCCCAGCCCAGCCTTGGCCACATGGCATAGCTCACAAAAAGCCCTTGCGGGTAGAATCTCCAGTTGCGGAATCCCCAGTCCCAGCAGCAGCAATTCCCAGATCCCTCAACCCACAGGCCCCAAAGGTCAGTGATGGGGTTTTTTCAGCTGGCCAGGAAGAGAGAAGGGCCTTCCATAGCTCTGGAAGCAGGCAGCAGCCACAAAGGCTGCACAGCAGCACATACAGACTGCTCCATTGTTGGAACATAAAAACCCCTGGGGGCACTGAGGAGCTGAGTCTTGCCTCTGCCCTGTGTGGAGGCCATGGGCTAGCTGGTCTTTGTCTCACACTCAGTGGTGGCCCTGTCCATCCAGCTTATCTGAAAATCAGTCCCCAGTACTGACTTGGAGGAACTGGAGACCAGGTGGCTGTGGAGAGGTAACTACTAAGATTCTGGGCACAAAAATCCCTCTTTGTGCCCAGACCAGAAGACGCTTGATCATGCCACCTTGGAGGAACTGAGCTCTCACAGATTTCCAGGGTATAACCTACTCTTGACAAAGGACCCAAAAGTCAAGTAACTTGTTGGGAAAAATGCCCAAAAAAGGGAAAAAAAAAATAAGGCCATAGAAGGTTACTTTCTTGGTGACCAGATATCTCTCCCATCCTTTCGGATGCGGAAGAACAATGCTTACCATCAGAGAAAGACATGAAAGTCAAGGCTTCTATATCCCAAGCATCCAAAATAAATATTCAATGGGCTCAGGTCATGGCAGAGCTCAAAAAGGATTTTGAAAATCAAGTTAGACAGGTGGAGGAAAAAATGGGAAAAGAAATGAGAGAGATGCAAGAAAAGCATGAAAAGTGGGTTAATACCTTGCTAAAGAAGACCCAAAAAAATGCTGAAGAAAATAGCAGCTTGAAAAATAGGCTAACTCAATTGGCAAAAGAGGTTCAAAATGCCAGTGAGGAGAAGAATGCTTTAAAAAGCAGAATTAGCCAAATCGAAAAGGATGTTCACAAGCTCACTGAAGAAAATAGTTCTTTAAAAATTACAGTGGAACAGATGGAGGCTAATGACTTTCTGAGAAACCAAGAAATCACAAAACAAAACCAAAAGAATGAAAAAATGGAAGATCATGTGAAATATCTCATTGGAAAAACAACTGACCATGGAAAACAGATTCAGGAGAGATAATTAAAAAATTATGGGACTACCTGAAAGTCATGATCAAAAAATAGCCTAGACATCATCTTTCATGAAATTAACAAGTATAACTGCCCTGATATTCTAGAAGCAGAGGGTAAAATAAATATTGAAAGAATTCACTGATCACCTCCTGAAAGAGATCCAAAAAGAAAAACTCACAGGAATATTGTAGCCAAATTCCAGAGTTCCCAGGTCAAGGAGAAAATATTGCAAGCAGCTAGAAAGAAACAATTCAAGTATTGCGGAAATACAATCAGGATAACACAAGATAAGGGATCAAAGGGCGTGGAACAGGATATTCCAGAAGTCAAAGGAACTAGGACTAAAACCAAGAATCACCTACCCAGCAAAACTGAGTATAATACTTCAGGGGGAAAAAATGGTCTTTCAATGAAATAGAGGACTTTCAAGCATTCTTGATGAAAAGACCAGAGCTGAAAAGAAAATTTGACTTTCAAACACAAGAAGGAAGAGAAGCATGAAAAGGTAAACAGCAAAGAGAAGTCATAAGGGACTGACTAAAATTGAGCTGTTTACATTTCTACATGGAAAGACAATATTTGTAACTCTTGAAACTTTTTTCAGTATCTTGGTAGTTGGTGGGATTTCACACACACACACACACACACACAGAAAGAGACAGAGATCACAGGGTGAATTGAATAGGATGGGATTATATCTTAAAATAATGAAATTAAGCAGTGAGAGAGAAATATATTTGGAGGAGAAAGGGAGAAATGGAATAGGGCAAATTATCTCTCATAAAAGAGGCAAGTAAAAGACTTTCCTTTGGAGCGCAAAAGTGGGGAGGTAAGAGAAAAAACATGAAGCTTACTCTCATCACATTCAACTAAAGGAAGGAATAAAATGCACACTCATTTTGGTACGAAAACCTATCTTACAATACAGGATAGTAGGGGATAAGGGGATAAGAAGAGGAAGGATAATGGAAGGGAAGGCAGTGGGAGGAGGGAGCACTCTTGGGGAGGGACAGGATCAAAAGAGAGAATAGAAGAAA
>JAQQSK010010723.1:0-12567 GCA_028658325.1 Potorous gilbertii | reverse complement strand
TATAAAATCTTAATTTTAAGGAAGTGATTGTAGAACATTTATAAATAAATAAAATAAAAATTTAATAAAAAAAAAAAGAAAATGACAGACAAACAATAACAACATAGATCCCAGTAGGGAGAAAAGAAAATAGGGGACCATGGACTGGAGGGCTAACAGGGGCTCCAACAGGCAGGCAGACCACCCAAGTGGCTCCATTCTTGTTTACTGGAGTGTATATTAGTCAAAGCCAGTGTCTGTGGCCCAAGAAAGTACACTGGAAGTAAAGTACTGAACACCATCAGCATGCCAAGGTGGAGTAAGATTCAGTCCCACAACATCTCTCAGGGTCCTTGTCAAGTTTAGCCTTGTTGTGAAGTAGTGGAAACCGAGTCCCCAAAATTGAGGGTGATCTGCTGGGACCTGAACCTAGAAGCCACATCTGGTCCAGTGTTCTGTCATTGTCATGAGGCTTCTATGGGTGGGAACTGATGAACTCTACAGGTCCCTCCTCCACAGGGATTCTGGGATGACTAATGATCTAAATCGATAAGCAAAATCTAAACTCAGTGGTAGACAAGGAAAGCAGCAAGGAGAAATTTAAAGCCAAATCCAATTCAGTGGCACAAACTTTCATTACATGCCTTGAAGGCAGGGCACTGTCTTTGACCTCTTTGTGTATCCTTAAAAGCTTAGTGCCTGGCACATGTGAGGAGCTTAATAAAAGTTTATTGATACAAATTCAGTTCCATTAGCAGAGTTCCAGGGACATAATAGGGGCTTAATAAATGTTGATTGATGGGCAAGAGACTAAGAATATAAATTCGATTCCATTCAAGCAATCAGTCGTTTATTGGGTATTTACTCTGTGCCAGGCATTGTGCTAGACTCTAGAGATACAAAGATGAAAAAAAAAAAGCAAACAACACTCCTGTTCCTAACCTCCAGGGGTTTACCCCTTACTGAGAGAAAGACCATGTTTACAGATTAGTAAATAGAAATTATATTTAAAGTAATTTTTGCAATAAGGAAGAGAGAGATCAAAAGCATTGAGCAGAAAAGCTCTCCTATAGACAACTAGGTGATGCTGTGGGGAGAGTACCAGACCTACAATCAGGATGACCTGGGTACAAATTCTGCCTCAGACACTTGTTGGCTTTCGGATGCTTGCCAAGATCTTAATCCTTTTGTGCACCAGTTTCCTTATCTGTAAAATTAGTATAATAATCACTTGTAACTCCAGGGTTGCTATGAGGAAATATGTTTCTGTATACACACGTGCAAGCACACACATATGTATGTATGTATATGTATGTGCTGTGTGTGCATATGTGTGTATATGTATATGTGTGTACAATGGATATATAGAATAAATAAATACAATAAATAAATATGTGGAATAAATAAATCCATAAAGAAATGGATACATGGAATAAATACATGGCATATGTACATATGTATGTATATGTATTTGTATGTTCAAGCTGAGGCTTGAACAGTCACCTCCATGAGGTTATAGTCACTATATAGCTTGACTGTAAATGTCATGAAGAGACTGAATTATTGTACTAATTCCCATTGCTCTCTGGTAGTCCAAAAGTGGCTAAAAAGAAGGTTTTCCAAGGGCTAGGGATGTAATGTATATGAAACATAGCAAGTACTGAATAAATTGTTGTTGACCGATGGACTGACTAATGGAAGAAAGTTAAGAAGACACTGTAAGAGGCAGCCTGTGGTAGTGGAAAGCAAAATGACTGGATGGTCAGAATGTAGGAGCAATGGGAGAAAAATTTAGGATTTGGATCTGGGGGCAGGGGAGACACCCTCTAACCATTCAAGTTATCATATGAAAATATGTCAAGCGATAATGGGTTTCTCTTCACTGAAGTTCTTCACACAAAACACATGCTTTCTTGTTGGGCCTGTGCTTTTGGTAGGAATGATTTGTTCAGGTTTGGTTTGGACCAGCCAGTCTCTGACATCCTTATAAGCCTGGAGGCACATTGATTCAGAGACAAAAGAGACCTCTGGTGCCATCTCAACTGAAGAAATTGAAGCCTAGGGAAGTTAAGGGACTTCCTTAAGGTAAGACAGGTAGTCAATGTCAACGGTGAAATTATATCCAGATCCTTCAGAATCCATACAATATTCGCTGTGCCAGGAGCCTCCCTTGCCCTCCTGAAACTCTACTTATATGATTCAAGGCCTTGTCCAATATCAGACAACACCACTCTGTAGACAGTATCTTGGCCTTAGTGTCAAGACAGTCTGACTTGGAATCCCACCTCAGATATACCTAGCTGTGTGACTGGGGACAAATCACATAACCTCTGGAAGCCTCAATTTCTGCATCTGCACAACTGGAATATGAATAGTGCATTTCACGATTGTGAAATTTCAATGAGATGATATTTTATTTTTTATTTTTAATATTCTACAATCACTACTATAAAACTTAGATTTCTTTCCCTCCTACCTACCCCCATAAGCCCCCTCCCTCCCCAAGATGGCATACAATTCTATATAGGATCTACACATACATTCCTATTGAATACATTTTCACTATAGTCATGCTGTGTAGATGAACTAAAAGAAATGGAAAAACTCATATTAACAAGTCAAAACATAATACATACACACACACACACACACACACACACAAATGATCTGCTATGTTCTGCAATTGAATTCCATATTCTTTCTCTGAGGGTGGAAGGCACTTTGCCTTAGAAGACCATTGGGAAGGTTTTTTTGGGGGGTTTTTGTTTGTTTTTTTTAATATCCTTGCATTGCTACAAAGATCCAAGTCTACCAGGAAAACTCTCACACACTGTGGTGGTTGCTGTGCACAAAGTTCCCTTGGTCCTGCTCTTTTCATTCAGCATCAGATCATATAAGTCCTTCCTGGTGACTCTGATGTCTTCTTGTTCATCATTTTTTTGTGGCTCAATAGTACTCCATTACATTCATGTACCATAATTTATTCAGCCATTCCCCAACTGATGGGCATCCCCTTGATTTCTAGTTTTTGGCAACTACAAAGAGTGCTGCTATAAATATTTTTGTACATGTGGGACCATTTCCCATTTTTATGATCTCTTGAGGACACAGTCCTAGAAGCAAAATCATTGGGTCAAACAGTATGAGCATTTTTATAGCCCTTTGGGCATAGTTCCAAATTGCTCTCCAGAATGGTTGCATAAGTTCACAGCTCCAGTAATAATGAATTAGTGTTCCAACTCTCCCACATCCTCTCCAACATTTATCATTTTCCTGTTCTGTCATGTTTGCCAGTCTAATAGGTGTGATATGGTACCTCAGAGTTGTTTTGATTTGCACCTCTCTAATCAAAAGTGATTTAGAGCATTTTTCCACACGATTATAGATATCTTTAACTTTTTCCTCTGAAAATTGCCTGTTCATATCCTTTGACCATTTGTCAATTGGGGAATGACTTGTATTGTTGTACATTTGACTCAGTTCCCTATATACTCTAGAAATGAGGCCTTTATCCCCGAGATCAGCTGTAAAAGTTCGTACTACATTGCTCCGAATTTTGGTTGCATTGGGTTTGGTTGTGCAAAAACTATTCAATTTAATGCAATCAAAATTATCCATCTTGCATTTCATAATGCTTTCTATCCCTTCTTTAGTAAAAAAAATTCTTCCCTTCTCCATAAATCTGATAAATACACTATTCCTTGCTCCTCCAGTTTGTCCATGGTATCAATCTTTATACCTAGATCATGTACTCATTTGGACTTTATTCTGTGTACGGTGTCGGGCATGGGTCTATGCCTAGTTTCCACCACACTGTTACCCAGTTTTCCCAACAATTTTTTGTTGAACTGTGAGTTCTTATTCCAGAAGCTGGGGTCCTTGGGTTTATCAAACAGGAGGTTGCTATATTCCTTGACTACCGTGTCTTGAATACCTAGTCTGTTCCATTTGTCTACCCTTCTGTTTCTTAGCCAGTACCAAGAGGTCTTGATAATTGCTGCTTTATAATACAATTTGAGATCTGGTAGCGCTAGGCCACCTTCCCTAGCATTTCCTTTCATTAGTCCCTTTGATATTCTGGACCTTTTGTTCTTCCTGATGAATTTTGATATTATCTTATCCAGCTCTAGAAAATAATTATCTGATAGTTTAATCAGTATGGCACTAAATAAATAAATAAGTAAATCAGTTTAGGCAGAATTGTCATTTTTATTATATTAGCTTGGCCTGCCCATGAGCAACTAATGTTATTCCACTTACTTAGATCTGGCTTTATTTGTGCAAAAAGTGTCTTATAATTGTGTTCATATAGTCCCTGGGTTTGTTTTGTCAGATAAACTCCCAAGTGTTTTATAATTTCTACCCTAATTTTAAACGGGATTTCTCTTTCTATCTTTTGCTGTTGGACTTTGTTACTAATATATAGGAATGCAGAAGATTTGTGCAGGTTTATTTTGTTACCTGCAACTTTGCCAAAGTTGTTTATTAATTCAAGTAGATTTTTATTTGAATCTCTGGGATTCTCTGAGTATGTCATCATATCATCTGCAAAGAGTGATAACTTAGTTTCTTCTTTGCCTATTCTTATTCCTTCAATTTCTTTATCTCCTCTAATTGCTACAGCTAACATTTCTAGGATCATACTGAATAATAGTGATGAAAATGGACATTGTTGTTACACCCCTATTCTTACAGGAAATGAATCTAGCTTATCTTCATTGCATATAATGTTTGCAGAAGGTTTTAGGTTGATACTGCTTATTATTTTATGGAAAGTTCCCTTTATTCCTATGTTCTCCAGTGTTTTTAATAGGAATGGGTGTGTATTTTGTTGAAAGCCTTTTCTGAATCTATTGAGATAATCATGTGGTTTTTGTTAGTTTTGTTGTTGATATGATTGTTAATACTAATAGTTTTCCTAATATTGAACCAGTCCTGCATTCCTGGTATGAATCTTACCTGATCATAATGTATTATTCTCATGATAAGATGCTGTATTCGTTTTGCAAACATCTTATTTAAAATTTTTTCATCTACATTCATTAGAAAAATTGGTCCATAATTTTCTTTCTCTGTTTTATCTCTTCCCGGATTAGGTATCAAAACCATATTTGTACCATCGAAAGAATTTGGGAGGACTCCTTCTTCCCCAATTTTCAAAATTAGTCTATATAGTATTAGAATTAACTGTTCTTTAAATGTTTGATAAAATTCACTTGTAAATCTGTCTCACTTTGGAGACTTTTTCCTAGGGAGTTCATTGATGACTTGTTCAATTTCTTTTTCTTAGATGGGGTTGTTTAAGTATTCACCTTCCTCTTCTGTTAATCTGGGCAATTTGTATTTTTTAAAATCCTCATCTATCTCATTTAGATTATCGAATTTATGGGCATAAAGTTGGGCAAAGTAATTTCTAATTATTGCTTCAATTTCCTTCTCATTAGATGTGAGTTCAACCCTTTCATTTTTGATACTAGTAATTTCATTTTCTTCTTTCTTTTTTTAATCAAATTGACCAACGTTTTATCAATTTTATTAGTTTTTTTATATAACTAACTGTTGGTTTTATTTATTAATTCAATAGTTTTCTTAATTTCTATTTTATTAATCTCTCCTTTGGTTTTCAGTAGTTCTAACTTGTTATTTATTTGGGGATTTTCAATTTGTTCTTTTTCTAGCTTTTTCAGCTGCATGCCCAACTCATTGATCTCCTCTTTCTCTATTTTATTTATGTAGGCATTCAAAGATATAAAACTTCCCCTAAGAACTGCTTTTGCAGTATCCCATAAGATTTGCTAGGTTATCTCATTGTTGTCATTCTCTTGAATGAAGTTGTTGATTGTTTCTATGATTTCTTCTTTAACCCACTCCTTGTTTAGGATTAGATTATTTGGTTTCCAATTGAATTTTTGTTTATCTTTCCATGGCTTTTTATTCCATATAATTTTTATTGCATTATGATCTGAGAAAGATGCATTGATTATCTCTGCCTTTATGCACTGGGTTGTGAGGTTTTGATGTCCTAGTACATGGTCAATTTTTGTATATGTGCCACGTACCACTGAGAAAAAGGTATATTCCTTTCTATTTCCATTCAATTTTCTCCATAGAGCTATCAAATCTACCTTATCTAGAGTTTTATTTACCTCCTTAACCTCTTTCTTGTTTATTTTGAGGTTAGATTTATCAAGTTCGGAAAGAGGGAGGTTGATGTCCCCCACTAGTATAGTTTTGCTGTCAATTTCTTCCTTCAACTCCTCCAGCCTCTCCTCTAAGAATTTGGATGCTATACCACTTGGAGCATACATGTTTAGTAATGATATTGCTTCATTGTTTATGGTGCCTTTTAGCAGGATATAGTTTCCTTCCTTATCTTTTTTTAATTATATCTATTTCTGTTTTTGCTTTGTCTGAGATAAGGATTGCTACTCCTGCTTTTCTTGCATCAGCTGAAGCACAATATATTCTGCTCCAACCTTTGATCTTTACCCTGTGTGTATCCCCCCTTTCAAATGTGTTTCTTGTAAACAACATATTGTTGGATTATGGCTTTTAATCCATTCTGCTATCCATCTCCATTTTATAGGAGAATTAATTCCATTCACATTCACAGTTATGATTACAATCTATGTATTTCCCTCCATCTTCTTTCCCATCATTTGTGCTTTTAGCTCTCCCATCTCCCTTCCCCTCCTCAATAGTTTTCACTTTTTCACTACCACCCCCTGCAGCCTTCCCTTCCTTCTTTTAGCACCCCTCCCTTTTACTCCCCTTTATCCTTACTGCTTCTTTCTTCCCTTTTAGCTTCCCTCCCCTTTCTTCTCCCCTCCCCTTCTACTGCCTATAGTGCTAGTTAGGATTATATACTTAAATTTATTGTTCCCTCCTTGAACCAAATAAGATGAGAATACCTGTCAAACAATACTCATCTCCCTCCCCTCTTTCTCTCTACTATAATTTTTTACTTCTTCCTGTGATGTAATTTACCATTTTCTGCTTCCTCCTTTCCACACCTCCTATTACATTCCCTTTGCATACTTAAATCGTATTTTTAACATGACATCATTTACTTTATACCCATTCCCTTTATGTATATCCCTTTTATATTTCATAACAGATGCACAATTGTCAAGATTAACAGGTATCATCTTGTACCTTATAGGGAGGCAAACAATTTGCCCAAAATTGAGTATAACTTTTTCCCCTTTGTTTGCTTTTTATGCTTCTCTTGAGACCTGCATTTGAAGATCAAATTTTCTATTAAGTTCTGGAGTTTTTGTCAGGAAAGTCTGGAAATGTCTTACTTCATTAAATGACCATCTCCTTGCCCAAAATGTTATGCTGAACGTTGCTGGATAGTTGATCCTTAGTTGTAGTCCCAACTCCTTTGCCTTACAGAATATTGGATTCCAATTTCTTTGATCTTTTAATGTTGAAGCTGCAAGGTCCTGTGTGACCCTGACTGTAGCTCCTCGATATTTGAATGATTTCCTTCTGGTTGCCTGTAGTATTTCTCCTTCATTTGATAGTTCTGGAATTTGGCAATGATATTTCTCGGGGTTTTGAGTTTGGGATCCCTTTCAGGAGATTCTTTCTATGACTATTTTGCCCTCTGGATGTAGCACTTCTGGGCAGTTTTCCTTAATGATTTCCTGGAAGATATTGTCCAGACCCTTTTTTTTTCATTGTGGCTTTCTGGAAGGCGAATAATTCTTAAATTTTTTCTCCTGGATCTATTTTCCAGGTCAGTTGTGTTTTCAATTAGATATTTTATATTTTCTTCTATCTTTTCATTCTTTAGATTTTGTTTAACTGATTCTTGCTGTCTCATAGAGTTATTAGTTTCTACCTGCCCAATTCTAATCTTTATCAAATGGTTTTCTTCAGTTAACTTTTTCATCTCCTTTTCCATATGTCCAGTTTTTCCTTTTAAGGAGTTATTTTGTCCAGTTAATTTTTGTGCTTCCTTTTCCATTTGTTCAGTTTTTCTTTTTAAGGAGATGTTCTCATCAGTGAAATCTTTTTTTAAACATTTAATATCATTGGCCAGTTTTTCTTCTATTTCCTTCTTCAGCTGTTCCAGGAGAGCTGTTTATGCATGCAAGCAGTTCATAGTCCCTTCTGAAGTTTCAGATGGAAGTATAATCTCACTACTGACCTCTTTGGTATTTGTGTTTTGATCCTTGTCCTCATAGAAAGATTCTATGGTTCTTTTGCCCTTCTTTTGCTTTTTCTTGTTCATGATGGTGATTGTGTTTTGTGGCTTCTGGTTCTTTCAGTAAGAAGCTGCAGAACTTAGTGTTGAGCTGACTTGTGTGAAAAAGCTAGGAGCAAGAGTCTTTTTATCTTTTTATTTAGTGTTTCCCTGATCTCACCTGAGTTTAGCTTGTTAAGTGTGTGGGAGGTGGCCTGGTCACGGGAGATCTCCTCAGCTGAACTGAGGCAAAGGCAAGCTCAGGGGATGGTTATCCCAGCTGCCCTATTGTCTTCCCTTTTCCCCTGGAGTGCTGAGGTATGCCTAGATCCTAGTGTCAGTTTCCACCCCTCATGGGGCTACTCTCCTGATGCTGAGACTTGCCTGGGTCCTAGTGTGAGTTTCCACTGCCATGGGGCCCCTTTTCCTTCTGGTTTGCCTCTGCCACAATAGGAGGAATCTCCCTTAGCTGTTTTCCTAGTCTCAGTTATGAGACTATTTGCCCCCTCTGCTGTTTCCACTGATCCAGGATTTTTCTGGGGAAATACTTTATGGTTCTTTCAAGGTCAACCATGGGAGGAGGAGGAAAGAGCATTTACTGATCACTCCACCATCCTGACTCCCAGAAGTTCAAGTAGGTGATTTGCAGACGTTTAATCTTCAAGCTGAAAATCTCAGGATATGATATCTGGTGCTCAGCAGTTGTCAATCACTTGGCTCTGCTGGTCTCTCACCCTGGGCTGCTGCTCTGCCAGCTCTGCCTGCTGCTCTCTCAAGTTTCCGGGGCCCTCCCATTCCTCTGCACTGGATGCGCTGCACTGTGTGGGCTCACCCCCGTGGAACAGATCCTTCCTGTGGACCTTCCAGTCTGTCCTGGGCTTTGAATCTGCCAGTCTGTCTCCTATTGGATTCTGCACTTCCAAAATTTGGTCAGATTCTCTTTTTAGAGGTATGTGAAAGAGTTTGTCTAAGAGCTTAGGTGAGTCGTTGCTCTCACTCTGCCATCTTGGCTCTGCCCCTCAAGATGATGTTTGTAAAGCACTTTGCAAACATTATTTCCAGAGCTCCTAGATTGAGATATGAAAAGGACCTTAGAGTCCATCAAATCCAACCCTTTGATTTTACAGATAGGAAAAGTGAGGCACAGTTATGTCCTTAGTTCACCTAGGTGAAGTGACTTGCCCATTGTCACACACAAGATCGTGGACCTAAAGCAGAAGAACCTTTGGAGGCACCCAATTCCAAAACCCTGTTTCTACAGATAAAGGAGCTGAGCTACAGAAAATCGAAGTAGTCCACTTTCCCTAGACTTGAGTAACTAACAAGTGTCTGAGCTGAATTTTAGGCCTTGTCTTCCCAACTTGGATTCCAGTGCCCTATATGCACTCTACCACACTGCCTCTGAAAGGGGCACAGAAGTACAAGCAATCATCACTCCCTTCAACCTCATTTTTCATTGGAAGAGCAAAGAAGCAGACCTAGGCCTTTTGACTCCCAAGCCAGGGCTCAAATCCTATTAAAGTGAATTGTGGTTGGAGGCTGTTCTGATCATTCCTTAACATAATTGGAAACACCCTGGAATCTTGCAAAATCCAGACTGGGAATCACTCTTTTGAAGGTTTTATGATTTTGCAAACATTCCAGATCTCACCCAATTTGGAGCATGAAGGACCCAGTAGCTATGATTATGAAACACTCCACCAGTCAGAGGGTTCAATCAATTCACTGAAGGCCCTAAGTATTTTTGTTATGGCAGGCACTGTGCTAAGTGCTAAGAACATGAATGCAAGGAGAAAATAAAAGACAGTCCCTGCTTTCAAGGAGCTTTCATGTTCACGGGGAAAGAAGATACACAAAGGTGGCTAAAAAGGTGGAGGGAGAGGAAGACAATGCAGGTGCCTAGATCCGAGCACAGTGTTGAAGACCAGCTGGAAAGGGAATGAAGGTCGGTTGGTCTGGGTCTGTCAAAATGGGACACCAAAAGGAACTCACCAATGGGAGAAGTGAAACTGCAAGAATGATGGAGGGACATTCCAGGGTGATTAGATTGCGAGGATAAAGGCCTTTTCCAGACTGAGGAGGTCCCAGTTGCTGAGGAAGCTTCTGCTGGGCCATGCTATGGAAGTCCAGAGACTCAGAAACACAAAGGGGTTGACCAATGCAATTAGTTCAGTCAGCAGAGTTTTTCACTTTTTACCTGACTGTAATGTTATCCTAGAGACATCATCAACATTTATTCTCTAGGGGATACCAATATTTTTAAAGTCAAAGTCATGTATTTCTTGGAATTCTTCCGTCCTGGTTCCTGAGTGTGAGCACAACTTGACCTTGGCTTCTCCTCCCCAGAAGGAAAAGGCAACTCTGTGTTTCCATGAGCAAATCTTCAACATTCAACCCACCCTCTCATCTGAAAGGTCTACAGTCCTTGGAGAGAGAGAGAAACAGGGATAGAGAGAAACAGAGACAGAGACAAAGACAGACAGAGAAAGAGAGAGAGAGAGAGAGAGAGAGAGAGAGCTGTTGTTGTCTTCCAGGTAGGGACATAAGCCTAGACCTAACTATCTCACACTCCTCCAATGCTCCTAGGAGGTCCAAGTCAGACATGGAAGAAAGACTGATAGAGAAAGGAGTTGATTCAATGAATCAGCTAAGTTAAAACAACAGCAACCAGTATCTCTGAAAGGAGTTCATTCTTTCCCAAGAGCCTGTGGGATGATCATTGCCGATCATTTTCTCCCTTTACGGCTCATGTCTAGACAAAATAAAACTCCTGGATGTTTATAAAAATACTTTCAAGTTGAAAATATTCTTTCCCCATGTTACAATCTGGAGGGAATGTTTTCTACTTGAATGATTTAAATATGGAGAGACAGGAGGAAAGTGTCACGTGGTTGGATATCTATGGCATGCTGGTGAGCACATCCAGTCACAAAAATGACTCAAGTATTATCCTTTCTAGGACACTTGTGCATTCTTCCAGTACTTCCTAGGGAAAATTGTCTTCCTCTTTTCTTTCCCTCTATCACTAGCCACTCCATCACACTAATGGACCTAAAATAGCTTTAAGGAAGAATTTGTCACATGAAGTGGCAAATTCTGAATTCAAGTACAATTCAGGGAGGGAGAAAAAATAATCAATTCTTACATTTCAGAAATTAGCCCCATGGAAAAGGATAACAACAAATTTCATTCCATGAGACATGGAATGGTTGAGGAAAAACTTGACACATGGCAGGATTTCTCATCTTTAAGCCTTAATGGGATGTTTCTGTTTTTCAAAGGTCTTGGGTCATTTCGGAAAACATTCCAGCCTGGTGAGTCAGGCACCAGTAAGTTGTTAGGGGTAAACAGACTTTTGCCTGATGGACCTTTTATTGCTATAAACTTCTATGAGCTAATTCTGTCCGAGAAGTCATTGTGTATGACAACTTAACAACAACAATACTATTTTTCCAGATTTTGATTTAATTAATATAGGAAATGTCAAACCAAGTCATTCACTTTACCAATGCAGATCAGTAACTGTCAAGAAGCTTTGTGCTGTTGCCTATGTCACTGAGGGCTTGTCAAAGGCCCCATAGCCAAGAAGGGGTACATGGTGGGATTTGAACCCAGGTCTTCCCAACAACTCTCCTGTTATCAGTCAGCTATCCAGATGTCAGGAAGCCTCAAAATAAACAAAACACTATCAGGATCGCAAAAGGGTGGATGAAGGGAAGCAACACCAATCCATTAATCAATAAGCCAGGCACAGCACAGAGAGGAGCGAGCAGATCCGAGCAGGCTTCAGGGACAGAATCACCAGTGGCCGCAAAGGTCTCTCCACCCACAGACGCACAGGTCAGTGAGAGAGATGGGCTGAAAGGGGAGTGGGGTGTCTCCAGGACTCAGGCCCCCTTGGGAGGCAGCAGGCAGAGGCAGCGGCAGAGGCAGCAGGTGGCCAGAGGCTCCCGGAGCAGGCAGGAGCTCTGCAGGAGCTCCATTACAAAAGGTCTCTGAATAAACCCCCTAAGGCAACTGAGCCTGGGAGGCAGCTCTGCCCCCACCTGAGCACCAGAAATTAAGCTCTCATTGAATAGAAGCCAGGCCTGCTGCCAAAAGCCCTGAGGCTGGGGAGCAGCATTTGAATCTCAGACCCCAAGCACTAGCTGGGTGGATCTAGGCCAGGGGTGGAGAGGACTCTCAGAAGTCAAGTAACTGGCTGGGAAAATGCCCAGAGAAGGGAAAAAAATAGGACCATAGAAGGTTATTTTCTTGGGGAACAGATGATTGCACCATTCCTCTCTGACGAAGAAGGCCAATGCTTACCATCAGGTAAAGACATAGGAGTCAAGTCCTCTGTATCCCAAACATCTGAAATAGATACCCCACGGGCTCAGGCCATGGAAGAGCTC
>JAQQSK010010722.1:0-12567 GCA_028658325.1 Potorous gilbertii | reverse complement strand
TTGAGGGTTGTGCATCCCAGATATTCTTCTATCATTGCTTAGGAGGGACTGAGTGTTTCCTCTATACTGTGATGGCATATGACCGTTTTGTGGCTATCTGCCACCCACTGAGGTATAAAGTCATTATGAACCATAAGATATGTGCTATCTTAACCATGAGCACCTGGATTGGGGGCTGTCTTCATTCAACTATCCTTACATTTCTCACTTTCAGATTACCCTACTGTGGCCCCAAGGAGGTAAACTATTTCTTCTGTGATATTCCCATAGTGTTACCCCTGGCTTGTGCAGACACTTCCCTTGCCCAGATGGTGAGTTTCACCAATGTTGGTATTTTGTCTCTTATATGTTTCTTATTCATTTTTATTTCCTACATTCGCATAGTGCTCTCCATATTAAAAATTCATTCATCAGAGGGCAGACAGAGAGCCTTCTCAACCTGCAGTGCCCACTTGACCTCTATCCTCTTGTTCTATGGGCCTGTAATCCTTATTTATCTTGGACCTGCTTCTACTCCTTGGCTGGGCTCTGTGATCCAGGTACTGAATAATATGGTGACCCCTTCCCTGAACCCTTTGATATATAGCCTGCGGAACAAGGATGTTAAATCAGCCCTGAGAAAAGTTTTGCACCAAGTGGTAAACACTGCAGGGGTTTAAGTTGTAAGGCCATTTTCTTCCTGTTACACTTTTATTTTATAACTCTGAGATTTTTCCCTATATCCCTCTATTTCATTCCCTCTGTTTGACATTGGTTGTAGGACAGAGTGAGCACGGTAGTTCAATGGTTCTTAAGAGACCCTGTTGTGTTCACACTGGGACAATACTCAAGACCCACTTATAAAACTCGTTCCATTCCATAAATAGAATGATCACAAAATTGCTCTTTTTTCCTAAATGAAGTCACTTCTTTTAGAGTCATATGTCAGTTGTAAGAATCATATCATCAAAGATACGGTAGGAGGGGTGAGTGATAGCTAACACACTGATTGAAAGAAAGAATTCAAAAAGATCTCAATAGGCTGGGACCTGGGATCAAACAAAACGAGCCAAAATTTAATAGAGAATACAAACAAAATCTACTCCTCCTTACAGACAAAGTTGGTTCATTCTTGGATTTGTCGAAATAATGAAACTGAAAAATTCTTAATGACAAAAATAACATTGTTAAAAACACTGATTCTCAATATGATTCTTCTGTTCTTTGTGGAAAATTAATCAATGTTTGCTTTCTGACTGAGTGTAGCATAAATCCATAGAGGCATCTAAACAGGTCTTTTCAGTAAAGTTATTCATTTAACAAAAAGTTAAACCATGACTCATTTGAAGAAAATCACTTCACCTTACTGGGCCTCAAATTCCTCATCTGCAAAAAGAAGATCTTTGACTAGATCATCAAGAATCCCATTCAACTCTAGTAGTAAATCTACGTCAAAGACTGCCAGACACATTTACAAGAGGGGGAAAAAGAACCACATTTACTAAGTGCCTATTTTGTGCTGGACACATATCCAAGGATACAAAGAAAGGAAAAACACATCCTCTGTCCTCAAGGAGGACACAGTCCATAGAGGGCATACAATATATAAAAAGAAAATGCAAAGTAGGAGAGGTTACCAAGAAGGGGGAAATGAAAAAGTCCTGACAAGTGCAGCTGGGTGGAAAATCATGAGATGGTTGTACTGGACAACCTCCTTAAATAAAGGATTTGGAGGAGCTCTCTACTGCCCACCTTCTATGCTCTCCAATCAGAGGGAAGGAAAGGTGCCAGGGTCAGGGAGTATTGAGGAGTTTTGAGTTTCAGGGCTGTGGCATTTTTAAAAAGTTTAAGAGACATTATTTTAGGTTAATTTAATCATTTTATTAATAATGCCTGAATTTTAATAAAAGGATGTTCATTTGGTTATCTCTCAGACCAAAGACAATTATGGTGGCCTGCTCACAGCTTACATGCCCATTGGAAGATGGGATCTCACCTTCTCCCTCCTGGGAGGGAGAATCAACTCTGACTGATTGACAATTAATGAGAGGAGGGAATAAGAGTGACAACATATCACTCTTGATATGATGACACTATTTCTATACCCAGTCCACCCTCAACCTTGAGAAATCTAGACAAAAGAATCTCTACCCAAGCTTGACTGAATGGAAATCATGTTAGACTAGAGATTTCTAGTAAGGTTGGATGTGGTTGGATAGGAAAGTTTAGCTCAACCTTCAGAGACTGGGGTCTTGAAATAAAGATAATAGAAAAAGGGGAATATTTGACTATCCCTCAAATCATTGTTTGTTAATAATCATTTCTCTCAGGGTTGATGCAGGAGTTGGTGTTAGAATTTCATTCTTCAGAGTATTTTATTCCTCTTTGGCCATTGACCATATGATACAGGCCACAGTGCCTTTCGGTAAACTTTGATATCTGGTTTTTCATGATCAAAGGTGTATGCATGGCTATGCTAAGCTAATTTCTTACCAGTCACAAACACTAAGATGTAGTAGTCACTTCAAATTCCTCAAGATTTCACTTACTTTTCCTTACAAATAGAATCATGTATGAAATGACAGTCTCCCACTTCATTTTCTTCATCCTTTGAAGAGTGAACTTATTATTAATACAAACCAAGAATCAAAAAATTGGTCTACTCGGGACAGAGACTTTCAATTGATGGAGTTCTCGTGGAAGCCCCTCATCACAATTGGGTTAAAAACTCTGTGGAAGATATCCGATCCTCTTCCCACTCATCATGCATTTCCAAATTCATGTTCAGGTGGGCCATAAAATATTCCTATCACAAGATCATCCCTATTTCTTCCTCTATTAATGGTTACTCAAATGCTCCTCTTCTATTCTTTATCTGTCTCACAGTTTTCCTCAAAAAAGTACATTTTTTTAATGTACAAGGCTTAATACATACTCCCTTTAAATCTAATGTATTCATTTTGAATGGAGCAGCTAGGTGGTGCAGTGGATAGAGCACCAGTGCAGGAGTCAGGAGAACCTGAGTTCAAATCTCACCTCAGACACTTGACACTCACTAGCTGGGTGACCTTGGGCAAGTCATTTAACCCCAACTGCTTCATTCTGGGTCATCTCCAGTCATCTTGATGAATATCTGATCATGGATTCAGATGGCTCTGGAGGAGAAGTGAGGCTGGTGACTTGCACAGCCCTTCCTCCCTCAAAACAAAGTCAAGTGCAAATCATGTCATTATTTCTCTCATGGGATGGTCTTCTTTGGTAACCAAATGAAGGAACACATTCATTCTGAATAAGATTTATGTGGTCATAGCCAGTTTCAGCCATCCAGCCAATATTTGAAGTTAAATTCACCATTTTGTTTTAAAAGCTGTATATTTATAAATTGTGTACTATGTGCCATGCACTGTGCAATGCATATGTTTTATAGACTTTTGAGGATATGCATTTGATTTTGCTTTAATTCCATTTACATATTTCATATAGGTATCATCTCTCCAAATTCTCTTTCTTCATCTCCTATCTCAAATGGTCTAGCAACTTTTTTTAACTTTCAGTCCTTACCAATGTCCTTCTTTGTAGCGAAAGCACAATGTAAAGTTAAAGTGAAAAAACTGTTTTTCCTTGAAATATAGTCACCTAATTTTATATTAGCGGTTTTAAGTTATTCTAAATGAATTTCTTTCACAGCCAGATTTACTGTAAATAATTGGCTATGTCCTTACCTTTAATTTCAGCTCTAAATAAACCACATATCAGTTACTAATATTAGTAAAAAATGCTTCCTAAGTTTATTCAATAAATAATAGAAAGGTTTCACATGAAGTATAGGTGATGGAATACATCTGTCATCTAAATACCAGACGAATTTATTTCAAAAAAGTTAGTCTTAGTGACTAACTAACAAAACTTCCATTCCACTCTGACCCTCAGGCTTTCTTCCCTCTTCTTACCGGCAGTAGCAATGAACCTTGACCTCCACAAATCACTCCTGGCTACTTACTGCATTCAGGGTATCATTAACTTTAACACATGAGTTAAATGACATTGGGCAAGTCACCTAACCCGTTAGCCTTACAAAACGGAGATAATAGTGCCAGACAAGATTGTTGTAATAATCAGTAGAAATATCAAGAAAAAGGCCTAACCTAGATCATTTCCTAAGAAAAATAAGTTAACCAATATATGAAAAAGATTCTTGAGATCTTTAATCATGATAGAGTAAACACAGTTTTGAAACGGTTTTTTCTTGAAGTGTAGTCACCTAATTTTATGCTAGTGGTTTTAAGTTATTCTAAATGAATTTCTTTCACAGCCAGAATACTGTAAATAATTACCTAGGTCTTTACTTTTAATTTCAGCTATAAAAAAACCACATATGAGTAACTACTATTAGTAAAAGATGTTTCTTAAGTTTATTCAATAAATAATATTTAATGTACTGGGATGGGAGTGAAACCAAATAATCAGTTAATGAGAAAAGGTTATAATTTTATTATTTAATAAGACACCATCTAATTATGCCTCTGCATTATTCTAAAACTTGGGATGAAAAAATTAAATATGAGGTTGAATAAAAAGGCTGAAAGGTATTACAAAAGTGATTTCATGTGTTGATGAGTCTCACATCTACCTATCTTGACCTAACTTGTCTCCTGACCTCTAATCTATCACCTCTGATTTCCTTTAAGATATCTTGAACTAGATATTCATTATATGTCTTGAACTCAACATGTCTAAAACTGAACTTACTATCTTTCCCCCTAAACCTTCCTCCTTTTTAACTTTCTTATTACTAGAAAAGCATCACCTTCCTTCCAGGCCCTCAGACTCCCTTCTCTCCTGATATTGTTACCACCCTGATATACTCCCCCTTCAACTTGTTGCAGTGTCATGGTGTCTTGTGAGGTTCATCTCCGAAGAATTCACAGACTCAGATCATCTCTAACAAGCAAAGGCATCATTGAGCATAAAACCTCTCAGAAATGGGCTGAGTTCCAAGAAGGAATTTTTAATAGTAAGGCAGAACAGGAAATTTTATAGGGTATGTGATGCTTATTATACAATAGAAAACATAAATATTAAAAGGCAGAGGGGATTTGTGAAAGGATTAAGCAATAGGGGAGGAGACCCAAACTTATGGGAACTACACTTGAGATTTCCCATAATGCATACAAAAAAACCCTTTTTGGGTTTTTGGGAGGTGCATGTGTGTATGATAATGATACTATAATAAGCCTCTCTATATCATCCTAAGGACAGCATTTGCTGTTATTGCACAGTTATTTATTTAGGGAAAGTCTCTTTTATTTTGGGGAGTCCTCATCCTACTCTGGCATCCTAGTGGGGGTGCTTTCTCATTGTATGGCCAATATGATCCTGCATGACATTATAGAAATGTGGTTGTAGTTGAGTGCATGGATATATCTCTTGTTTCTGTGAGAAACATGAATTTTCTTGTATACATCTACTACATTTATGAGAAATACGATAATTGAGTCTAGGGGCAGTGGCAACCTAGAGGCAGTGGCTAGGATTCCATCACATGGTCATGTCTGCTGTTCTAGTAAGGCGTATTTGGTATATTGGATCTGGGATGCATGTATTGTGGTTAAAGTCAGCTTGTATTGTTCAGTGAGGTTCATAAAGAAGTTAGAATATTGGTGCTGGGGGCAGCTTTATCAAGATTCCATAAATCCTCCCTCAAAGTGCTGGGGCCCAAATTCATTTCTGTAAAGCAATGAAGGTCTTGACTTCTGTAGCTTCCTCAGGCTGAAAAGAGGCATAGAGCTGTCCTTGTATCAATGGGTCCCAGTTAGGAGGTTGATTGCAACCAAGCATAGACCACATTCAGAGGATGATGGGTGGGTACACTACCAAATGTGAGTGAATGATCTATAATCTAGAAGACATAAATCTGACAGGAAATTCAATATGTAGGGCCCAGATATAAGGAGAATTAAAATTGATGTCAGAATGAGTGAAAACAAACATTTAGAAGCTTTCTACCTCTGGGTTTAATAATTATGAATGAATTTGCTTACAAGAGGCTAACTTTACTCCAACTCTAATAAAAGATTTGGGAGGACACTTTAAGTAATCAATTCCAAAACATTGCATAGAAATAAGTTGTTTGCAGTAACACACATTTGTGTTTTTATACCATAAATTATTTTCTTTAAGCAAATTGATTGCACTGAAATCCTTTTTCCCAAACCAAACTAAAGATGTTCCTGAGTTAAAGTAATTAATAGAATGACAGCTATTAATTGAGGGTAATCAGTAGTACAAATATCCAATTATTCTTAGATAATTTTGAAACATTAAAGACTTTATTTTCTCTTTGAACTATACTGAAATTCTGTTCCTTAAACAAAAACAAAAGAGGTTCCTTACTTTACTCTCATAACTTACTAGATTCACAATCTCTATTTCACAAGCCTGTTTACCCTTCTCTTATGATACTTTTCATTCTGAATGAATGAGATATTTCAGAAATTGAATCTTACACAAGGGGTAAGTCTAAGTATAAATTTAACTCTGGCTTAGGCCATGGAATGACTACAAGTTAAGATCAAAGCAAAAAACCAAAACATATTGACCTTATGCTCATACGTTTACTGACCACTTCCTCTGATGATAGAAATTTGCTATAGAAGGAAAAATCAGGGACACGACTATTATCCTCAGCTCTGTTTGAGTTTAGGCGAACCATGTTAACCATAGAGTGACAATTCTACCTCATAGCCAGACTCAAATAACCAAATGGAAAAGATTCATTTTCTTAGGAACACCATGGGGAAACTAAGCCAGGAACATCTCACTTTGGACTGATGTCAAGATTGTCATCTCAGTTTTTTCCAGAAGCAAACCTCCACCTGTATCAGTTCAGGATCACATTCCCTCTGAATAGCCTGTGGCATTTCACTCAAATACGATTTAATACATGCAATTATACCTAAACTCAAACTCAAAATAAAATCAGGTTTTTTTATATGGTTAGTTTGTACTTATTTGTTTACTTATTGTTTCCTCTTTTGCATTGTGAGCTCCTTGAGGCTAATTACTGTCTTTTCACTCTTTTTGTATCCTAAACACTTAGCATGGGACCTGAAAAGTAAATATCAATAAATATTTTTGACTAATTAAATGACAGCATGGCAGCCTCCACACAAAATTTCTTCTGACACTGGGTTGATGTCAATGTATAGAGAGGTGGTATGCAGGAGTTTTGCAAGGCTTCTGGTTTCATGGAATACAAGCCAAGAGGAGAAACAAGATTGTCCAGAGGTTACCATGGACTTCCATGGCATGGGATTCTGACACCAAAATTTCACTGATAAATGTTAAATAGAAAGATCTGGAATTTCAGACTGTAAAGTAAATTAGTGAACTTGTCAGGTGATTCTGAGTTTTATAGAATAGCAAAGTGCAAAAGCCAAAAAGATAAAATTTCCTTTAAAAGGGCTTATGAATAGCTAATCAGCTTCTTATATAAGCATCTCTGAGTAAAATATTACAGGGGAAATAACTCAAATATTTTTATAGGATATAAGCATTGTGCGAGTTTCTCATTCTGGGTTCCTTGAGAATCCAGGAATAATCTTGCCCATCAACAAGATTTGGGAGTCAAAATATAGATGTGCAGAGTGAAAGAAAAAAAATGTGTTTGTTGAATAAGGAATATGTCTTGAGTTAAAAGCTAGGCTTCTTAGCATATACCTTGGATGTTAATTGCCTTTTAGGCCCACTTAGATTACATTGCCAATCAACAGCATTATGCATTAGAATGCAAATGAAGGAAGAACATCACACTTGAGGTCTTGCCAACACTTCAAAGGAATTGCCAAAGGTCAGATTTGTTCCTAAACAAAAAGTGCATTTTTCCCTGATTAGTTTCATTGGAATGTCATATGTTGGCAGTAAATCTCTAATAAAGTAGATGCTTCCTTGAAGATAGAATCGGTAATGCTCATCAATATGTTGCCAATAAGGAGAGAAAAAAAATATAACCTTAGAGTTTCTATTTGTTGTTGTTAGTCATTCCAGTTGTGTCTGACTCTTTGTGATTTCATTTGGGGTTTTCTTGGCAGAGATACTGGATCCTTCTTTAACTAATTTTTCAGATGAGGAAAGTGAGGCAAACAGGGAAAATTGACTTGTCCAAGGTCACACAGATAGTGTCTGAAGCCAGTTTTGAACTCAGGTATTCCTGACTCCAGGTCCAGTACTTTATTAATTCTATCACCTATAGCTTTATTATTTTGACTTCTGAGTTTACTTTATCTGAAGAGAATATTTCCCCAAAATTCATTGTATTCCACCCCATTCACTTCTTCCAGGTAGTTAGGAAAATGGCCTTAGACAAAATACCTCACGTCTCTATATTATTAGAACTGTGCCAAGAAGAAAAGGGAATGAGTCCTAGGATAATTACTACTCCCTCTGCTCATCAGGATCTCTGAAGAGGCAGGGGTATAATTGAAAATTGGCTCCAAGGGGACATCAAAAACATCTAAGACCTTAGATATGAGGGAAATGACAAGGCTCCTGTAGTCTGGGAGGAAACTACAGAAAGGCAGAGAAGCATAGCTGAGTCTGTGTCTTGTAACCTGAGCATAACCCTGACCATGAAGGCTATAAAGTTTCCTGCTTACAGAGTCCAGCCCCATGTCCATGGTACCTTAGCAGCGACAAGTCAGAACCAAAAGGGTTCACTCTTCATCTGGAGAAATTTGTAAAAGAATCAGTACATTTGTTCAAGCTATAAAAAATATGTCCTTACTTAGTCTTGTAAGTATCTTCTGTTTTACCTGCTCACTGTCTCTCTCCTGCTTTTTTCTCCCTTCATTATTTTTCCCTCTCTTACTTTCATTCATTCTTTCTTTATCTCCTCTGTGACTCCCACGAACTAGAAGAAATAAAATGAGGGCATTATCAAAGCAAGGAAGTCTCATTGGTTTATCAATAAAATATTCATTGGGTAAAAACAATCACCCCCAAAATATATTAAAGATCTACTGTATAAATCTAGCTGTATAAAATGTAATATATTCCTATTTGATTCTTATTTAGGGCAGATGTATTCTGAAATGGATGGAACTTTATAAATCACTTTCTAAGCCCTTCAATTTTTCAGATGAGGAAACAAAGGTGAGGTGACCTGCCCAAGGTCATAGGAAGAGAAGATCCTAGTTTTCCACCCACATCCTCTGACTCCAAATCCAGTAAGTTTTTTTTTCTTTTGAGGTCATTGACAGTTGTTTGTTCCCCCTCCCCATGCATAAATTTGCTCTTGATTGACATGGCCAAGACTTGTACTAATCTGGTTTTTTGAATGGTTCTTGAAAGGGAGAAAGGGTCTTCCTTTTTCTTCTACCTATCTCTTCCCAAGCTAAAAGCATAATCTTCTGAGGCTTAATTGATTTAACATAAAATAAGCTGGATTTTTAATAAAGACAGGTCAGAGCCAATCACATATACTAGGGGTACCAGGTATCTTACTCCCCCAAATCCTCTGTGATAATTCCTTAAAGTCCACAATCAGAGGTTAAACTCTTTAAATCATTACCTCCTGTCACAATTTAAACATCCATGGGAAAGGTATCCTATTTAGCCTTAAGAGCCTTTTTATCTTGATACGATGGATTCTTTATTTTTTGTTTCTTAATTAATTATTAACATTTATTTTTAAAAATTTTTAAGTTATAAATTCTCTCATTTCCCCTTGCTTCTCCCCCTCCCCTTTGAGAAGGCAAGCAATATGATACCCTAAATTGATTCTTTAGCTCCTTTTCTGAAAGCAGAGTTCGGTGGGCATTGGAAGATAGATGCTGAGTGGCCTGGTAGAGGTACTCTAATAAAGAAACAAAAAACAAAGAGTAGGGGTACAAGAAGTTACCTTAAGGTATTTCCAGATTTCTCTTCAGGCAAGCATTATCTAAGGATGGTTGCCATTTTTAAGCTATGATTACCTATGACTGTTATACAGGAAAACTTACAGTGGGGAGGACAGGCACACTGCTAACAGAATAGGATGGTATAACTATGATCTATTAGTATAATATACTGCCATGTACTACATACTATAACATAGCAGCATATTAATGTTTTCCTTTCTGCAAAAATTAATTGTCAAGGGAAAAAAGGAGAGTCAACTCACCATTATCTATACTGATGGAACAGAGCAGTGTTGAAGATAAGGCAGACTAACAGGTAATATCAGCCCATTTCTATTTGACTCCCAAATACATTTTGCCACTTTTGAGGGGTGGGAGTATTGGTTATGTTTTTTTACCTCTGCTCCTACCAAAATAACATTAATCTCTTTGAGCACACCTGGTAATAAAAAGGGAAAAGCCCAAGAATATCAATATGGTAGGTTCTGGAGGCGAAATCACCAAGTGGTGGAGAAATATGACAAAAATGAGTGTGATTTGCTTAAAATCATTGAGTCTTTGATTTTGAAATGAACTTAAGAACTAACTAGTTTTAGTCCCTAATTGTTTTTTACACCCTTCCTTATTTCCTGTAGTGTCTAACCTCTTAGTCATCTAATTAATTAACAATTAATTTATTCTAATCCCTATTAGTCATCTAATTCTCTATTAGGAATGATGATAAAGTGACATTTATTTCTAAGAGGCAGCATGTTGTACTGAAAAGTATATTAGACGGGGATTGTGACAATCTGAGCTCTAAGGCTAAATGTGATCCTAAACAAGTCACCTCTTCTCTCCATCCAAATTTTCTCTGATTTCCCCTTTGCCTAATGGACCCTCATAAATTAAATGTGGATTTTCACTAGAGCTATGTTGGTAGATGCTTAGCCTGAGCTTAGACTGACCAAAAAACATGCAACTTTTAAAGTTAATTGCTTTATTGACATTTTCCATCTTTCTTTAGTTTAGAGACAACGAAAAAGCAATAAAAGAAGTCCAGAGTAATATTTTTTATTTCTAAAGTGGAAATGCTCACACTGACAATTTGACAATGAACTCCTTTGTGTTATCTTTGGTACACACCTCGTTCCACACAATGAGGCAGCAGGACAGCATGATCTTAAACTTTAAAACTATGACACATTAATATTGGGTTTCAAAGTTTACAAATCAATTTCCTCACTAAAAAAATGCATCTAAGTTTGTTGAGTTGAAAAACATCATGAGGTAAGTAGTGTAACTAATGCTTTCTTCCTTTTGCAAATGAAGGCACTGAAGCCCAAAGAAGAGACAGATCTATTTGGGGTCACACAAGTAGTAAATATGAGAATTAGATCACCATACCAGGTATATATGGGCGTTAAGGTAGGGGTAAATCTACCCCCAAAATTCTATGAACATGCAGGGCATCCCAAAAGTCTTAGTGAAGTTTGAGGCTTTAGTAACTTCAGAAGTAAAAATGCTAGAAACTTACCAAAACCCCCATCCACATTCGAAAATTTCATTATCTAAAATTTTAGACTATTGGTAAGTTTTTATTAACCTTCAACAATACTGTTGTGCTATATGTTATTCTAGTCAATCTTTTGCTACATATTATTCTAGTCAATATTTGAATATGTCATTAGTTGCCACTTAGTGACTAAAAGAATTGCATGTCTATTCCTAGTCTTAAGATCATCCAAAGAGAGAGATTTATACGTATAGACAACAGTTTTTTCAGACATCACAACGACGAATCTGGTGATACATCAGATGAATGAGGTGTCCAAGCAAAAGGACCCCCTCTACCAATTTATCAGGCTGAGAAATTGTCATCCAGAAATTGTCTCACAAGCAATTCACAATGACATGGTCCCCTGTCTTGTTAAAATTAATTAAAAAATTTAATGAAGAAAGTTAACAAAACCAAATAAGTGAAAAATCAATTTAAGTATCAAACTTGCAAATGATACCTTTGTACATTGATGACTTCAAACTTTTGAAATTATAGCATAAAACAGATTAAAACATAGCCATCCTAATTTTCTCTCAATTCATGGATCTTTGCTCTAGATCATCCATCTCTAACCAATTGTCATAAAGAAGTGACTTGGGTGGAAGCCTTTCACTCTGAGTTGTTATTTGTGATATTTCAAGTAATTATTCTTATTCTCTTAGGAGAGACCTCCGTGGAGATGAGGAATCAATCAGTAGTAGCTGAGTTCATTCTTTTGGGAATACCCCATACTGAGGGGCTGGAGACTGAGCTCTTCCTCCTGTTTCTGACATTCTACCTCTTCACCCTGCTGGGGAACCTACTCATCCTCACAGCCATTATTTCTTCTTCCCAGCTTCATACACCCATGTATTTCTTCCTGGCAAATCTGTCTGTGTTTGACATATTTTTTCCTTCAGTAAGTTCTCCTAAAATGTTGTTCTACCTCATGGGAAATAGCCATGCCATCTCTTTTGAGGGTTGTGCATCCCAGATATTCTTCTATCATTGCTTAGGAGGGACTGAGTGTTTCCTCTATACTGTGATGGCATATGACCGTTTTGTGGCTATCTGCCACCCACTGAGGTATAAAGTCATTATGAACCATAAGATATGTGCTATCTTAACCATGAGCACCTGGATTGGGGGCTGTCTTCATTCAACTATCCTTAC
>JAQQSK010010721.1:0-12568 GCA_028658325.1 Potorous gilbertii | reverse complement strand
AAATCAGTGAGATTTTTATACCTTTTTGTCTATTTGGCCAATTATGCTTTTTGAACCCATTTTAGAAATAGTTCTTTTACACTGGAATGGCTCTAATAAGTGATCCGTTCACAGCTTACAGAAGGTCATGAACTTTTTGGTGACTTATACATTGGTGACCTTATTATAGATTGTAAGATAAAGGTTCTGCCCTTTTAAGACAATTATTGGCTACTATTCTTTATTCCTTGAGGTGTGAAGGAATTCTGTAAATAAATTTAGAGGATTATAAGGTTTTTAGAAATTGGATGAGAGGCAGATGGATTGCGTAATGGATAGAGTGCCAGACCTGAAATCAGGAAATCATCCTGAGTTCAGATCTGGTTTTAGATACTTATAAGCTGTGTGACCCTGGTAAGTCTCTTAACCCTATTTACCTTAGTCGCACATTTGTAAAATGAGCTGGAAAAATAAATGGCAAACTTTTATGGTATCCTTGTCAAGAAAACCCCAGTGAAGTTGTACAACAGAGAGTTGTACAAGAATAAAGGCCAACAAAGCGATTGGATGAGGTAAATGAAACTACAGAAGAAACATCTGGTGATTGGCTGAGCAAATCAGCCATGTCCCTTGGCTCAAAATTAAAAAAAAGCAAGCCAATCATTTATGGGCTCAGTCAAGAGGGATGATCTATCAGTAGAAGAGAAACCTATGTGGAAATGTCTAAGTTTCTAGGTACCCCCTCTTTACCTTTGCTTCCCACTTCCTGGATAGTTCTTCTAGAGGAGGAGATTTCTCTGTTTTTTCACCCCAGGCTTCATATCTGCAACATCATCTTGCAGCAGAAACAAATAGCTATAAAAGATGTTGCACCCAGAGGGAACATCTAGATATGCAGAGAAACAATTGCCCAACAGAGATTCAGTAGGTAAGAAGAGCAGCAGAAGAGAAGATATCAGCATTTCCAATGCTGGAAGTTCAATTTATCTTTGTCATTGTGTGGTGGGTGTATTGTCTGCTACAGTTCTAGGATTATATTGCCTTTGCATGTATCTACATAGATATATTTTATATCCTCCATTAAAATATAATGTCCTATGCTCATCAATTGGGTAATGGATGAACAAGTTGTAGTATATGAATATAATGGAATATTATTGTGTTATAAGAAATGGCAAGCAAGTGAATTTCAGAAAAACCTGGAAAGGCTTATATGAACTGATGCTAAGTGAAGTGAGCAGAAGCAGGAGAACATTATACATAGTAACAGCCACAGTGTGTGAGGACTATTTTTGATAGACTTAACCCTTCACAGCAATGCAAGGACCTAAAATATTTCCAAAGGACTCATGATGCAAAATGCCATCCATATCCAGAGAAAGAACTATGGATTCAGAATGCAGAATAAAACAGACTATTTTCTCTTTTGTTATATTTTATTTTGTTTTCTCTTGGTTTCTCCCGTTTGTTTTAATTCTTCTATGTGACATGAATAACATGAAAATGTGCTTAATAAGAATGCATTCTGTAGAGATCATATAAGATTGCATGACATCTTGGGGGGAGATGTGTTAGGGAGGGGAAGCAAAATTGGAACTTATGTAAGTTATTGTTGAAAACTGAAAGCAAACAAAATAATAAATTTGGGTGAAAATATAAGTTCCTTGAGGGTAAGAACTATCTTGCTTTGATGCTTTTATCCCTAGGGCTTAGCACTGCTCACAGAAGGTGCTTGATAAATGAATATTTGCTTACTTGTTGCCAGACTAAGCTCTATTATTACTCACTTGGTATCCTTTCCTCTAAGTATTCTTCATGGCATCTTTGACTCAATAATGAAGTTATTTGTTGTGAGTCCCAGTTACCCTCTGTCTATGATGTTTTCCATCAAAAGGTGATAAGCATGACTTTTCAGGATAGTCCTATTAGTAGAAATGTATCAGAAATTCATTTACCTTTCTTCTCCCTCTGGATTACCTAGGTCCTTGGGAGAGACAGAAATGCATTTTACATAAAGACAAATCCCCTGACTTCTGTCTCTTGTGTCTCTCTCTTTCCTTCCACATATACATGTGTATGCGTATATATATAATATATACACACATATATGTATATATACATATGTACATGTGTATACTAATATTCTAATATATATGCACACAACATCTATGTACAAATGAATTAACATTAATATGTTTAAGAAAACATATTTATATATTAAAATTATGTGTTTTATTAGATGTGCATGTATATTTGGAGGATTTTGTTCCTAAGATCTAAAATTCTAAGAATTCATCTTGGCCACAGCAGATGACCATCAAAAATTAATTATTTCTAATGCTTAAAAACCATTATTGATGCATAGACTCATTTTGAATGTATCTTTTTGACTTATAGGTATGCATGAGAGACAAGGTTTTACTTTTGAGAAGATTTATGACCTTAAAATGCTAATCTCAGTTTAAAAGATACCCAAATCAACTGCAACATCTATAACCACAATTATTTATGCAAGCTCTTCTCAGCTTCTTTATATTAGGATTTACCAAAGGTACTTCTTTCCCCTCCAGCTTTCTTACTGAACCCTTGATGTTTATAAAATCTATCAACTCCTATTGTAAATTATCAATCATGAAAAGGTTAAGTATTTCCCCTTGGAAACCATTACTGAATAGATGTTAAATTCTTTCCATCTTATTGAATGATTTGTGTCTTAGAAGGTCTAGGAATTTTTGGCAGCTCTGATACTTTTCAGATGAATTCTCTCTGGATAAAGGGCACTTTTTCTGTTCACTCCAGTACAGTCCACTCTGTGTCTCTGACTGTCTCTGTCTGTCACTCTCTATCACTTTTTTTCCTGTCCCTGCCTGTTTCTTATTCTGTGTCTGCCTGTCTCTATCACACATACATACATACATACACACACAGGGTACAGAGGGATTTGAGCTTCTTTATCTATTCTTCCCTACTTCATTGACGTACTGAATTTCCCTCAACAGAAATAAAGGGATCATATCTTATGTATATAATGGTGGTAGCAAGGGAAAGGTATTTATTTTTTGACTCAGTGATAGGAAGATAGAAGAGAGAAGGTTCAAAAGATGGGAGTATTTTGTGCAAAGAGAAATAGAAAATATAGAAAACAGAAAAAATTGAAAAAAGAAAGCTAATTTGGGGTTACTCATTTAATCAGGATAGTTCTGCTATCCTTTTACCCACTTTGTACAACAAACTATAACTATGTTCTCAAAATGAAAAGAAAGATAAAATGTTCTGGATTAAACTACTGGTCCTGGAAACTATACGTTCAAGCCTCTAGAAAACATCCAATAAACAGGCAATGCTTAAGCAACAACATTACAATTTTAATGCTAATGTCCCCAAAATTAAACTAAGAGAAGAATACCAAATATCCCACATATTGAATCAGCAAAACTGTCTTTAAATAGAAGGCATTTCAAAGATTTCCTTGAAGTGTTAGTGACTGTTCTTTAAAAAAAATGTGTGATGAGGTTTCTGTGTGTTGGAGTGCTTCTTGTCCCGTGAATCCTTCAGGATGCTACATTGAGATACTGAGCCAAAGAGGGAATGCTTTCTTTTAAAACAGATGGGTTACCTATTTTTACCTTCTTCAGTTTCATGCTATTTTCTTTCTTTTTTTTTCCTTCAACGACATGAGAAATAACATTCTGTAGTGGTTTGTAGCTGCCATTCCATCCTACAAGATACATAACACATATCTGAGGCAGAATGAGGCAGTAACAATTAGTTCTATAACTGCTGCATAGACCACTCCATTTGGCAACGTTGGAATCCCAGCTGGAAGATCCCTCTGTCCTCCCAAATTAGTTACAAGGTGACATCTCAGGAACAAGAGTGCTAAGCAACAGTCCAGAGAATTGAGTGTACATGACTACACTAGAAATGCTACACTGAAAGAGAATACTTTGCACCCTTAGTCTGATATCTGGAACCTCGTAACACTGAAGCAGTAAATACAAAAGTGGAGGAAAAGAGATGCTCCTTATCCCAAACACACTGAATTGTTAACCAGCCACAAGTCACCTAGTAACAACTGAATTAAACAATAACAACCATCTTGAATGTGCTCAAATAATTTGGATCAGTGTACCCACCAGGTATCTGTATCCTGGTTCCCTCTCAGGACCTGTATTGTAAGATCTCCATTAACATTTCTTGGGGTGAAGTCAAGATAGTGGAGTAAAAGCAGGGTGTCGATTGTACTCCTCCCCAAACCTCTCCAAGTACCTGTTAAAATGACTCTAAACAAATTCTAGAGCTGCAGAACCCACAAAATGACAAAGTGAAGCAAATCCCCATCCCAAGGCAACTTAGAAGGTTGATAGGAAGGGTCTATTGCACCAGACTGGGAGTGGGCACAGTCCAGCATAGGCAACACTGGCATAGATGGCCCTGAGCAGGTCTCAGGGTACTGAATTACTGGCAGTTATCATGGTTTCCAGATTTTTTTGGCCCATAAATGCCAAAGAGATCATAGAAAGTCAGTAGGAAAACTGTTGTACTGGGGTGAGAGAGGAGCAGAGTCTGGCCCCAGGTCTGGGGCAGCAGAGGTAGTGTTGGTAGTAGAATTATCTGTGACTGCTTTTGGACTTCCTGGCCCAAAGAAGGTGTGGGGATCCAGTGGCTGATCAGAGGTTGATTGTAGGGATCTCTTTACTAGTGCTAAGGGGTGGCGGTCCTGGGGTGAGGAGGAGTGCTGTTGTGGCAGAGCTTGTTGCAAGTGTGGAGAAGAAAACCTCCTCATAGTTTAAAGACAGAAAAAAGTACTTGTGGTCACTTATAGACCAGAGCATAGGCCAGGAAAAGAGTAAACACTTTTCCTTTTGTCATGCCACCTTGAAAGAACTGAAATTTTTAGGTCACTAGAAACATCTCTGAAAATAGCTGCAAAAAATCTCTGAAGTTTGGGACAGAACACCCTACAGACTGGAAGCAGAACCCTGCCTTAACAGTTAGAAAGTCAGATATTTGGCTGGAAAAATGAGCAAACTGTAAAAATTTTAGACTATAGAATCTTACTTTGTTGACAAAGAAGAACAAAATATACAGCCAGAAGAAGGCAACAAAGACAAAGTTCTTACATATAAAGCCTCCAAGAAAAGTATGAATTGGTCATAGATCATGGGAAAGCTCAAAGAGGATTTTTAAAATCAAGTAAGAGAAGTAGAGGAAAAAGAAGTAGAGAAAAAAATCATGAAAAATGAGGCAACAGTTGGCTAAAGGAGACTCCAAAAATACTGAAGAAAATAAGACCTTAAAAAATAGACTAATCCAAATGGAAAAAGAGGTCCAAAAAGGCAATGAGGGGAAGAATGCCTTAAAAAGCAGAACTGACCAAATGGAAAATGAGGTCCAAAAGCTCACTGAAGAAAACAATTTCTTAAAAATTAGAATGGAACAAATGGCAGTTAATAACTTTATGAGAAATCAAGAAATTATAAAACAGAACTAAAAGAATGAAGAAAATAGAAGACAACATGAACTATCTCATTGGGAAAACCACTGACCTGGAAAATAAATTCAGGGACAATGATTTAAAAATTATTGGACAATCTGAAAGAAAATAAAGAATATAGACATCATTTTTCAAGAAATTATCAAAGAAAACTCCCAATATTCTAGAACTAGAGGGTAAAATAGAAATTGAAAGAATCCACTGATGACCTCCTGAAAGAGAAACCAAAAGGAAAATACCTGGGAATATAGTCACCAAATTCCAAGAAACAGTTCGAGTATTGTGAAAACACATTCAGGATAATATAAAATCTAGTAGCTTCTGCATTAAGACATCAGAGGACTTGGAATATGATATTTCAGAGATCAGAGGGGATAGGATTAAAACCAAGAATCAACTACTCAGCAAAATTGAATATAATCCTTCATGGAAAAAAAATGACAGTCATTGAAATGGAAGACTTTCAAGCATTCTTGATAAAAATACCAGAACTGAATAGAAAATTTGACTTTCAAATACAAGAATCAAGAGAAGCATGAAAAGGTAAACAAGAAAGAGAAATCATAAGGGACTTAATAAAGTTGAATTATTTACATTTCTAAATTTAAAGATGATATTTGTATTTCATGAGACCTTTCTTAATATTTAGATAGTTTGAGGGAATATATATATATATTGAGGGAATATATATATATATATGCATATGTGTGTTTATATATGTGTGTGCATAAATGACGGAGTCCTAATAGTTTCCCCTTACCCCAATATTCTAAAAACATTATAGGCCCACTGTACATACCTACCCCCTCCAGTGTCCTAACCTCTCTAATCTAGCCCAAGATGGACCCCAGTACCTATCTGTCTTGATTATACAGGATCACAATAGCTAGCCAATTGGAGGGCAGCATGACCAGAATGCTTAACAACCAAACCATAGATGGGATCTTCCTCCATTACCTAATGCCTTAACCAACTTCTCCTGCTTTTTTAATAGTAATCATATTTCTATATTATATGTAAATTCGTTATGCAATTGTATGATTACCTTATTAAAATCCATCTTACTCTCCCTGAAGTTGCTGGTTCCTCTTGGAACTTAGCCCACTTCCTGAGAGGTTTCAATCTCAATAAATGCCTGTACTTGGATTAGAGGTGTTCTGACTCTGAGTTCTTTGTTGTAGCTTCCACTACAACATGTCATGAAACCCCAACAACCTTACTCTCATTGGATTTGGCTTAAGGAGGGAATAACATACACATTCAATCAAGATCTTATCCTACAGGAAAGTAAGAGGAAGGGGATAAGGGAGGGTGGTGATAGAAGGGAAGGCACATTGGGGGAGGGGGTAGTTGCAAGCAAACACTTTTGAAAAGGGACAGGGTCAAAGGAGAGAATAGAATGAATAGGGGGCAGGATAGGATGAAGCAAAATATAGTTAGTCTTTCACAACGTTACTATTGTGGAAATGTTTTGCATAATTACACCTATGTAACCTATATTGAATGGTTTGCCTTCTTAATGAGGTGGGTGGGGAGGAAAGAAGAGAGAGAAGTTACAACTAAAAATATTGAAAATAAAGGTCAAAAATTACTTTAACATGCAACTGGGAAATAAGACACACGGGCAATGAGGTATAGAAATCTATCTTGCCTTACAAGAAAGTGAGGAGGAGTGGGATAAGAGAGAGGAGGGTAGACTAAGTGAAGGGGTAATCAAAATGCTTGCCATTTTGTGGTGGGGAGAGGGGAGAGATGAAGAGAAAATTTGGAATTCAAAATCTGATGAGAATGAATGTGGAAGACTAAAATAAATAAATTAACAATAAAACAACAGAGAGTGTGTATGCTTTCTTTCATTAGGAGCTTTTAAACGTCACATGGTACATTTTCTTGACTGTTGCAATGTCAGCTTAAAAAGTTTTTGCAAAATGAAAGAATAAGAACTTAGATTTTGTAGATAGTCATAATGAATGGAATAAATCTAATTTAAACCAAAGAATTTTGAATAAATAACTGAGTAGATCACTTTACCACTGTGAGATTCAGTGTACTTATCTATTTAATGAGCATAATCATATTTAATAATACATAGTTCATCAGACTGTAGCAAGGAAATTATTTTGTAAACCTTAAAGCACTATGTAAATACAAGTTCAAGACAGTGGAAAACAAGGTGAATTTCTCTGACTCCTTCTAACCTTATGTGCTAGAGTCACCCCCACTCCTCTCCAGTCTCCCAAGGGACTGGAACAGGCAGTCATGTCTGGTTTCTTCAGACATGGCAGATGTTCAGTCCTGTCACCATATGCTGTCTGCCATAACCACTATCTAGAAATTTCCACATGCTTGGCTCTTTCTCAGTACTGGAGTCCCAAGTAGCTAGGACCACTGTCTTGAACTCTATCACAACTTTCACCATTCACTGGGAAAGTTGTTAAAAAGAATCATGGACTATACAATACACATGTATGTTTGGAATTATACCCTTCACCATATGACTCAGCCATCAGTACTATGAACCCTCCCAGAACTGCAACCAGCTTGTCTTAAGGATTATGAAAAGCAGAGACAGAAGAGTGAAGTGTTTACCCCAGTTTCATACTTCCCAGGGTTAGTGATCATAACCAGTGATACTATGCTCCCCTGCTCTGATTAAAGGGGAGCACTCAACAGCTACTAAATCCACTACACAATAAATAGCTAACTCTTGTCTCCCTCTCCATAATACAGAATCTGTTCTTAATCAGAGTAAAAATTCCTTCCCCTTGCCACAACTCAATGAAATCCATGTCTGAAAGCCTAGCAACCTTTCTCTCTTCCTCTATCTCCTCTCCCTACAGTGCTCCCTGGAACTCCTGATCTGTAGTTAAACTCCCCTTCATCCTGGGTCTCTTTTTCCCACATCCTTTCCATTTTCTTTTAACCCCGGAAAACTGGCTTTAGTTTTTTTCCTAAGGGATGCTTCATCTCTGCACACTATTTTCAGTATGCTCCTTTTCTCATTCACCCAATACATGGGGACAGGTGGAGGAATAGGCATTCTCATAACTCCCTGCTGTGAAGACTAAGCCCTGGGTCTACCTCTGCCAGGAACAGTATATCTCTGCCAAGATACATTATATTTTTACCACTCAATCCTGTGCCACCTGTATATTATTGAATTCTGATACTTTCCTCAAAGATTACAATCATTGTACTTTCTCTTCTTCCGCTTTATACCTTACATATCTCAGTGCTTAGCATAGGACTTGGAACATATTAGGCATTTAATTGCTAGTTGATTGATGGACTGCCTCCTTCACCTCAAACCAATTCCTCATGCCCATTCCATCCTTCCTTGCCCTTTCCATTCTTTAGCTTCATTTCCCTCTCTCCTCTGTTTGTGTCCTATGATTAATAGAATTCAAATATGTACTGACCTCCATTCTTAATGTCTTATTCCTTTGTCCTACTCTCATTCGTGCCTTGCCATTTGAAGTCCTTGCTTTTCCCTGACAATACTCCTATTTTCTTATTCTTAAAATGCAGAAAATGTTAGTGGAAATAACCCTGCTAACAATACAATTTGTAACCACTACAAATGTATTTTATCTAGTTTCTATTAGGCCTCAGGGCTGTACCCCTAGTATAAGGCAAGAATGTGATGGGAAATGTGTAACAATCACCCACCAAAGGGGATTTACAATTCAATTTTAAATTTAATATGAATAATTATTTTTCTTATCACTTTCATAAATTTAAGCAGTCAACAAAAATGCATCAAACCCTGATTTATAAAACCTGTCAGTTTCTGAAATGTAAATACTCACACTGAAAATTTTACAGTCAGCTCTCAAGAGCTGGTGTGAGCTGGTTCCAGCACATTCCCACATCAGATTATAAGATCGTAGGTTTAGAGTTGGAAAGAACCATGTAAGCCATGAAGTCTATACAATTCCTCTTACTCAGGAGGAAACTGAAGAACATAGGGGTTCATCGATTTCCACAGGATCACATACCTAGAAAATATTTGAGTCAATTTCAGTCAAGGTTTTTCTGAGTTCAGATATTGTAGCCTATCTTTCATATTGTCTTGAAGTAGCTGATTCTAAATTTCTTCTCTGTTCACAACATCCCCACTCCCTCATTCAAACAAGATGATTTTATCCTGTTCTTTACTGAGAAAATTAAGAGCATCCGCCTCAGTTTTCCACTTCTGTTCTCAAAACACCTGTATATCTTTGCCAGTCCTTTCTTGTGATTTAGATTTTGAGGAATATATTTTCCAAGAATTATCCTTCTCTTTGTGCTATTGGTCGTATTAGTTGCTAAATCTTTTTTTAGAATTAACACATTTATTATTCAGTCACTCTTTCTCACCTTGACCTCTTTATACCTTACATTCTTCCCTGCTGTCTACACACATACTCAGGTTTATTCCTGTATTTAAAGAAAACATTCTATAGTTTCATAAGTCTTTGTTTTCACTGCTAAATTCTTAGGAAGTGTTTTCAATGTTCATCCCTGCTACTTCCTCACCACTCAATAGCTTGCCAACCCTTTGTAACCTATTATCTGAGTCTACCCAGTCATTCCACAGAATCTTTTCACTCCAAGTTTTGCAATGATTTTTAATATTGTGTCCTGTTCACCAGCCTCATTTTCCTTGAACTCTCTGAAACTTTGGATATTGTTGGCCATTCTTTCCTCTCAGATAATTTGTCAACCTTTGCCTTTTATGAGACTGCTTTCTCCTGATTCTTCTCCTCTTGGTCTCCAGTTGTACTTTCTTCCCTGTTGAACTCATTCAGTCCTAAAAATTTAATTATTATTTTCCTTCCAAAATTTCTATGCTTTATGCTCTGATCTTTCTCATTAATCCTAATGGATCCTCTATTAACAATTTTCTGCTTGTTGGACTTTTCTACCTATATGTCTAATGGTATCTCAATGTCAACATGCTGAAGAGGTAGCAATCCTCTTACCAGAAACCTAATCTGCTTCCAGATGCCCTTGTTTTTATTGAGGACACCATCCTCTCTATTCAGTCCACCAGATTCATAAACTGGGAGTCATCCTAGCCCTAGACCCTTCTCTCTTCTTCACATGTACCCTATCCAATTAATTGCCAAATTTATGTGTCCTACCCTCTTACATTGTTAACTTCCCCTCCATTCCACATGGCCACTACTCAATATCAGCTCTTTATCACTCCTGACTATATAACATTGACAGATTTCTAATTGTCCTCTTGATTTCTAATATTTCCCTTATCTAATTCATCATCTACATAACTGCAAAATATTCTTCCTAAAGAGAGGTCTGTCCATGCCATTCCTTATCTAAAAATAACTCAAAGACTTGATTTTGATGTTAATAAAAATATAATCTCTTCATATTGACTTTTTGGGATGTTTATTTCTTTTTCAACTTTCATTTTGTTGGATTACAAACTTTCTTTTCAGTTCAGTCCCTCCTTCACCCATTGAGAAGTCAATATCCATTACACATATAAAATAATACAAAACATATTTTCATATTAGCCAGATTTTGCCTGAATTTTTAAGGCCCTCCACAATCTGATTTCAAAATAACATTTGTGATGAATTTACCAGTGTTTCCTGTTAAATCATCTACTTCCTGGCTAAACTGGATGACTAGTTTTTATCCATACTTATTTCTCTATTTCCATCTCCATACATTAAAAAAAAGCAGTCTAGAATAATATCTAGAATAGTTTCCTAATCTTTAGCTCCAACTTTTAGAAGCCTTATCTACCTTTTAAGTTTTACTTAAGGTCAGTCCCTCTTAGCAGCCCTCCCTGATCTTAATTATTAACATTGTTTCCACCCTTTAAATACTTCATTGTATACTTGTGGTATTCCCCTTCACCTCCCAATCTCATAAAAAGTAAATTCCTTGAAGTTGTTTTTTTATTCTTATTTCCTGATGAACACCGTGGCCTTACACATTTTTGTAAAAATTCACCTCTTATTTAACAGGTCAAGGGAAGTCCCAGGGTGGAACTCTTTCTCCTAATGCAGAATGACACTTACCCTGACATTTACAATCTTGTTGAGTTGTCAGCAACACTGAGATGTTCAGTGACTTGGTTCACACAACCATTATATATAGCAGTAGTAGAAACCAAACTCAGATCTTCCTGATTATGAGGTCAGCGCTCTAACCACTGGTCCTTAAGGTTTCATACCTTACACATCCTGGCACTTGAAAAGTTTATTTTGAATCAAATTGAATAAAATCCTACTTGTAGCCTGTGGAACTAAAAGCTAAACTTGAATAAACATGAAAAGAAAGAGCATTGTTTGGAATATGAGAAATATGGGAGAGATATGGTAACAACATACATAAGAATATAACCAAAGTCAAGTGACTATTTCCAAACTATACAAAAAGAAATCCAACTCAAAAAAAGAGATAGGCAAGCACAACTCCACCTTACCTATTTGAAGAGATGGGAGATACCTAATTCCTGTGTATTGCACATATTTTCAGACTTTTAAAATATATTGTTTATTTTTCCTCTTCTTTTTTGTCATTAAAATACTATTTCTTTCCTGAAATTACTCCGAGGGAGGAATAAAAGGTGAGAGGTATAATGGGGAAATCATGATCATGTAAAAAGAAGACATCAACATAAACATATTTAAAGCAAAACGAAACAAACAGAAACGGAATGTGAGAGTGCGAAGAGACTTCAGGCATCACCTAATCTGAGCTCCTCATTCTGTAGATGAAGAACCTGCGCTCTCGAGAATTGTAATCATTTGCCCAAGGCTCTAAGAGTAGACCTGGGACTTGAACCCAAGGCTTCTGACCATGACTTTTCATCATTTTCTATTACACTTTGGTTTCTTCCATTACATTCTACTCATGTAAAAATGAGAGAAACATAAGGTTATATCAAGAGAAGTATTAAGGGACAGAACAAGGCTACTCTTTGAAATTATAGATTTCTTCATGTAGCCACAAAGAATGAAAAGAAAGGAAGAAGAAAAAGTTCAGAAAACTTTAAGTTCCAGTTTCTCCCCATCCCTCCCTCCCCACCCATTCCCTTTGCGGAGGCAGGCAATTCAATATAGGCTATATCTG